>BLSH010351742.1:174465-191255 GCA_018402905.1 Glandirana rugosa | reverse complement strand
GTGGCAGCATCATGGTTTGGGCCTGCTTTTCTTCAGCAGGGACAGGGAAGATGGTTAAAATTGATGGGAAAATGGATGGAGCCAAATACAGGACCATTCTGGAAGGAAACCAGAATGGGGTCTGCAAAAGACCTGAGACTGGGACGGAGATTTGTCTTCCAACAAGACAATGATCCAAAACATAAAGCAAAATCTACAATGGAATGGTTCACAAATAAACATATCCAGGTGTTAGAATGGCCAAGTCAAAGTCCAGACCTGAATCCAATCGAGAATCTGTGGAAAGAACTGAAAACTGCTGTTCACAAACGCTCTCCATCCAACCTCACTGAGCTCGAGCTGTTTTGCAAGGAGGAATGGGCAAAAATTTCAGTCTCTCGATGTGCAAAACTGATAGAGACTTCCCCAAGCGACTTACAGCTGTAATCGCAGCAAAAGGTGGCGCTACAAAGTATTAACTTAAGGGGGCTGAATAATTTTGCACGCCCAATTTTTCAGTTTTTTATTTGTTAAAAAAGTTTGAAATATCCAATAAATTTAGTTTCCAGTTCATGATTGTGTCCCACTTGTTGTTGATTCTTCACAAAAAATTACAGTTTTATATCTTTATGTTTGAAGCCTGAAATGTGGCAAAAGGTCACAAAGTTCAAAGGGGGCCGAATACTTTAGCAAGGCACTGTATATAGATATATAGTACGTGATCCTGCACTTTCCCGGCTTTGGGGCATGCACGTGTTCTGATGTAAACAAGGCAGATCGCCGTTCTGTCACTACAGAAGACATAGATCCTATGTCTCCGCTAACCAGAGGCACCGATCCATGCTGTTTCCTAGTACGAGCACCTTCCCACAGTAATAAAGCACTGGTCAGGCACACATTTAACTCTTTGATCTCCCCGAATGTTAACCCCTCTCTGTAGATGCTATAACTTTTGGGAAAACCAAACAATTATTTTTTCAAAATTGACGGTCTTTTTTGTTTATAGCGCAAAAAATAAAAATGGCAGAGGTGATCAAATACAACTAAAAGATAGCTCTATTTCTGGGAAAAAAAGGACATAAATTTTGTTTAGGTACAGTGTTGCATAACTATGCAATTGTCAGTCAAAGTAACGCAGTGCCGTATCACAAAACACGGCCTGGTCATGAAGGAGTGTAAACCTTCCAGAGCTGAAGTGGTTAAATAAGAGAAAGCTCTGCTGACTTACATCATCCAATCATGTGCCAGAAAAATGCTGTTTCTTTCTCATTTCCTTGCACATGATTGTGTATTCTTTGCAAAGTGAAGCTTCAACCCATTTACTTAGGTCTGGAGCAACTGGACTTGCAAGTGCACAGTTTATTTACTTTTAGTAAATCTACTCCATGGTGTTTTTCCATGTCGTCCTCGCAGCTGCATACAAATAAAGACAGAAAGACACGCAACAATATATATATATATATATATATACTGTATATATGTATTTTTATAGACAACAAGGGAAGAGGCGCCTCTGAGTGTAGACTGTAAAATGATTTTATTAAAAGTAATGACAAGTGGCATAAAGGCTTTAGCTTCCTGGAATGTAAATCATGGCCGTGCTGACTCTAGAGTCCAAAGCGGCACTTGGAAAGCAATCCACAGTGGCGGACGAGGATGATGTCACCGTAATGCGACGCGTTTACTGGGCATGCGTGCTATGAATGGTGTAATAGCCGCGCCCCTTCTTCAGGCATGACATTGCTATGGACTCTACAGTCAGCACGGCCATGATTTACATTCCAGGAAGCTAAAGCCTCTATACCATCACCGGCTGGGGACGGACAGTTTCACCCTTGACAACCACCTGTATGGATTGATGTGCCCGTTTTTCCTTTTGAAATTGTGAGTTGCCACTTGTCATTACTTTTAATAAAATCATTTTACAGTCTGCACTCAGAGGCACCTCTTCCCTTGTTGTCTTTCACAGCTCCTTGAACTTGGCTCCAGTTCAGCTATGAGGCTGCCCTTTGTGACACGATTGCCATGGACTCTGCTATACCCAGCATGGTCTGATTGAATTTGAACTTTATTTCCCACATTGTTATGGCTATTAATGTATTATCTGTTCTTCCACCATTTATACACGGTTCAGATAGCCCCTTGATTGCTATTTCTTGTCAGATGTATAAGGAGTAACTAGGTTGTGTACCTATTCCTTGCGTATATTTTTTTATAGGTACATGTCCCCGATGAAAGTGTCCAACTCCCTTTGCCCTTTTTTGACAAACTCTTGCCTTTTAGACTTGATTTTAAAGATCTGATCCAAATAGACTTCAATAGGGTTCCGATGAAAGTTTGCAATTTTTCAAACTTTATGATGGGTTCAATGAACATCCCACAAACCAAACCCATACCAATTTGCTTATACCTATTCAGGGTATTGCTACTACTTCACCTACATGTCTAGGGCAGTAGTTGAACAGATGGCTCAACAGTTGTTCTTGCACAAGTGACTTCATCCACTGTTGTATAGAAAAGGCATTTCAAGCTCAAATGAAACAGTGGGCCAAACTAAGTGAAATACATCTTCCAGGAGGCCACATTATATCTAGCGAGGGCCGCACCTACTTTGGTAGCATTTGGTAAGGATCAATGATATCCCTGAGAAAAGGGTCCATAAAACATTTCCTGAAGTACTGAGCTGCAGAATTAGGTTCAGAAACATAACCTCCATCTATGGAAAAACAGCTGGGTCCTCATTCAATTTCAATTCATGAACTACTGAGAGCCACAAAGAAGGAGCAAGAGGGCCACATGTGGCCCCAAAAGATCACCACTTTGATGTGTCTGGTATGGAAGAACGATTACTTTCTAGCTTCAAGTTAATTGTCCTCTGTAAAAGAAAAATGTAAAATGCTAAATGTGTTCTGAATGCAAAAAGACCAGTTCTACCACTGTCCTGCCCAAGGAACATGTTTGACCTGCTAAGGAATTTGCAATCAGAGCATGTGTCAGCGATCAGGAGGAAAAGGAAAATTGGTTCTTGCAAAACACAGTTTTTTACCGCAGTTTTTTTTAATGTTTTTTTTTTCTTTCAGTTAAAGCACCCTTTAAAATGCCCAATTTAAAATGTAAAAAAATGAAATTAGTACTTTTACATAATACAGAAGCACTCACACATGTAGGACACCCAGCATTGGAGGTGATTTATTTTTACAAAGCAAATACATCTTTGCACACTGGTACTGACTAGTAATACAGCATTTCCCTTTCTCAATTTCTTTCCTTTAGTCAGCTAACATGACCCAAGTGCTGATCAATAAAGGGGAAAACACGGACATTCTCAGGCACCTAACATCCTCCTTATCAATCTATGATTTCATCTGTTGTTAGGATACCCGCAGCTGGCCCACATGGTGCCCAAGGTTGTAATGTTGCACATTAAAAACCTGTGGCAGACTTGATCCACTTGCTGGCTTGTTGACAATTTTTGGGCAATATGGATGAATTTTATTAGGCATTTTACCAAGGCACCCCAGTAGAATGATTTGATGATATGACAACAACTTTCTTGAATGAAAATATTAAAGATTTTTTCATGTTTCAGTTACATGTTTCTCTTCACGTGCCCTCTGCCTCGGGGGGATTTAGATGTATCCAGCAGCAGTAAACTAACAGCATTCTAATGAACAAATGTGACTTCTTTAGAGCAAATAATGCCATAGGCATTCTATCATTCCACAGATGTTTTAAATAAGTTCTGTTAATGAAAAAAATGAGGGATGTATGTCCCCAGAGGGGACACCAACAGCACTAAAAATCTGACTACGGTTCTAACTATTCCCCCAAATGTTTTTTCATTAGATACACTTTAAGTTTCTTGTGAATATTATAACTGCAGCCTCTTCTCCCCTACGCTCCAGTGGTTGCATGTCCTTTGACATTAAGTACAATGCAGGTCTCTTAGCCCTGCATTGGGTGCGAGGACCCCAAGATATAGTTCATAAGCCGAAGCAAATATAAGAAAGGAGAGTACTTTCTGCCAGGAGAGCGTAGAATCAGGTAAGTTAAAATTCCTGTGAGGTTAGTTTTTGTTTGTGCTGACTTCCTAGTTGGTATTCTTGTGAGAATATGTTTTTATGCCGGAGTGGGTGCCTGACATCACCATGGCAAGTGATTAGATTATGGCACTTTTCTGCAGTCACTGTGCATGCGCCAATCAGTAGGGGAAAAAGCAAAGAAAAAAAACAAACTGAAATCTGTTTATTCTGAATGCTGTGAAATCTATTAGTAAATGCTATTTTTGGGCACTTTGGGAAAAAAACAAAGTTTAACTGGTGAGTTTACTTACAGTATGCTTCCCAACAAAATGGCTATACATATGTAGCGCCCCAAAGTGTAGGAGTGTTTTTCTAGCAGGGTTTTGCTAGGTGATGTAAAATTTAGTCAGGCCTGAGTGTAGAAGCAGGCCTGAATGCTTTGATCTGGGCCACAAGGATTTAGTTGATTCAACAGATGAGATCACCAGAACCTCCCCCTTCTTTTCCAGATACCTAGAGGTAGGTCTCTGGTCAGAAAGCTGGGAGATAGGTGGAGTCATCTGGAGTGCTCTAAGGAGCTCTGAGCAATCCCCAGGCAGGATTGGCAGGGGGCAGGCCTCCTTAAATACTTTGAGTCAGCCCAATCTGGGAGGAGAGTGTGGGGTGGAAGTCTGGAGATGTAGCAGAGGCGCTGTGGAGGCCCCTACCAGGGAGGGTGGGGGGGTGACCTTGGGGCCTGAAGGTTCGGGTGCAGCCAGGAGTGGTGATGATTCCTGGAGTCACACAGGGAAACAGGAGAACAGCGGAGGTGCTGCACAGAGAGAGACTTTAAAGTGATCCACCGGTTTGGTGAGTGACGGTCCCTGTGAGCTGGAAGAGAAAGTGCTGGAGCAGGCTGGAAGAGGAATAGTGGACAGTCTGTGGAAGCCTTGGGAGCCAGTCAGGGGAAGGAGTGTCACTGAGGAAAAGTAGGTCAGAGGGACCTGGAAGAGGGATGGGCTGTGAGTTGTAGTCCATCAAGGGCCCATGATGCCAGGCCTGTAATGGGTGTTCCTGAGGTCCTGCTAACACAGAGTAGACCTCACCATGTGCTAGCTGCGGTGAAGAGGGAGGAGTAGAGAAGCTTGATAAATTTTCTTTCAGGCTGGAAACTAAGTGAGTGCTGGAGAGAAGTAAAAGAGTGATAATCTGCAAGTTCTGTGCTAGAGAGAGAACTGTAGGAGAAACGGTCAGCAAGTTGAGTGCTGGAGAGTTGTGAGGAGTAACAGTCCGCAGAAGGATAGTCTGCAGTGCCAGTGTGCATATACAGGACTGTATATGCAGTTCATGTACCATAATTCCTTGGGCATCCCACAGTCATCCCTTACCCCCATCCAAGTTATTTCCCGTAAATAAACAACAAACAAGAGCCAGCCTGTTCAGTGTCTCAGGATGTGTGATATATGGTGTAATTGAGGGCAGCTATAAGGTGAACCACTACTACCAGCCACTTTCAAGATAGCACATGGCTACACATATACTGTAACCAGAAAAGTATAATAGAGATACAGTAAGTAAGCATTAAGTAAATGTATACATTAGCCAGACCAAAAATCAAACCACCTATGCAATTTCAGAACAAAACTACAACCTTTTCTGCACTTTACACAAGAATTAGAAATAAAAACTCACGTATGAATGTGTCAAATCTTTACCATATCGTAGTTTACACAGGTCTAAAACAGCAATTAAAAAGGCTTTTCTATGACTCACTCACGCAAAACACTACGAAACAGTCTTTCATTTTCTTTAGTTAGATGCTAATAAATTTGTAGTTTCAAATACCAAAAAAAGCAAAATGCAGAGATGTATTATTTAGCCTTTTTAAAATAGATATTAGTGTGGTCTCATAGATACTTACTAAAGAGCTTGGTGTTTTTGCTTGGCGTCGAACATATTTACAGCTGAGGTAAAGCATCGCTGTACCCAACACAGCAGCAAAAATAATAATGAGACTGACTATCAATGTGGCCAATGAATGATCTGTTAATAAACAAAAGAAAACCATAAATCATAGGAGCATAGGAGGCAAAGGACTGCACAATACATTCAGCTTAACCTATTTCTGAAACGTGAGCAATCAGAATGCTATGGATGCTGCAAAGTTGGAATTTCCATACCAGGAACCATGTTGAGAAGAAACGTCATCTTATCATCTAAAAAAAAAATAATGCATAGATGCTTCCCATATGCTCTTACATTAGGAACCTTTTGATTGGATAGGAGCATGGGTATCCACAAGGGGGGGCAAGTGCTCCCCCCCCCGAAATCAGGGATCAGGAAGGTGTCATGAGTGGTCCTTTCCATTTTTCTGAGTCTGCTGCTCTCTGACTCACTGAGACCATCCTTCCTTCCCTCCCGATGCGATGGCTCGGGCCTTGGTTTGGCTGCTTGGCTCCAGTCCTTCCTATGTACTGTGTAGAGAGAGATGTAGATCCGGCCGGCCACTCAAGTGCAGTGGTGGTGGAGTCCTGCCTGCATGTGGGGTGATCTGTGGGACAGTCCAGAGGAGGGGACTGTGATGTGCAGGGACCACCCAGTGTGGGAGAGGGAACCGGAGAACAGTCAGGCAGCCTGGGTCGAGGAGGAGGAGGAAGCAAGGAGTGGAAAACATATATATAATATATTCTTTGCAGGGGGTGAGGCCGGAGAGCTTGGAGTGTGGTGCTCTAGGAAAACCCTGGGGATTCGATTCTATATACAGGTGAAAAAAAAGGTAAGAGAAAGAAGATTAAGTAAAGGGGGATCTATTCTATGGGCGACCTGCCCTGGCTTGGCCTGCTCCCCCCCCTGCAAAATGTTCTGCAGATGCCCATGGATAGGAGTATGGGAGTTGGCAGGGTTCAGCCTTGAAGCCAGGGAGATCTGGCTCCCACTAGCAAAGTGAAAATAATTTTGAAGAGAAACAGTTAAAGGGTTTTTTGGTAAAAGGCTAATCACAGAAACCTCTAGGTATCAGTAATGTGTGTTAAGCATGACATTTACTATTAAGAGTTTACTTTAAAATATTTTAATTCAGTAATAACAAAGCCACATGCAAATTATTAACTCAACAGCTCATCAAAAGTAATTTCTTCATTCTTTTATAACCTTTTCCACGGTCCATAATTTCTTGATACCTAGCTTTCTTTCTATCCACATTGATTTGATCCAGCCATCGTGTTCTGGCTAAAAGGCAATATCTAATCAGCCAGACTGTATAGACAAGTAATACATATTATGGCTGATAGTCTAGCATCCTTTTTTCCTTCATAAAAGATCATTACTATGTTGTGCTACCACCAAAGGAAACGCTGGAAATTGTCCAGGTTCTTTTCCTAAAAACCAGTCCAGGGGTGTTTATTTTTGTTGTTTTTATTTTTGCAGTAACTGGGACAGGGTTGAGGGAATTTAGTGGGATACTCTAAAAAGAGAATTATGTACTGCTTCAGGACAGTAAACTCCTTTCTGTAAAGCTAAAGCAAAAGTCCTTGCAATAGCAAACTGTGGACTTAGTGTGTAATAGAAGCAGTTAAGAGCAGGCTTCTTCTTTAGAGCACCAATAGCAGAGTCCATTTACAAAGAACTAGATAGACTGGGTTCTTCAGAACACCAGCCAACATCCCCTTCAGTCAAACATACAGCTGACTCTGTAGCTCAAGAGGGGCCCAAAAGTCTCTAAGTTCTCTCACAGCAGCCTGTACTCATAAATGTCCAGGAAAAGTTAGTTGCCTCTTTCCAACATCCATGCAACACCTTTCATTGATACCAGACTAGATCTTCAAATGACAACCCCTCGGTCAGCTCTCAGCATCCAGGGCCCCAGGTCACCCACCTCAGGTCTCATGAACAGCAAGCACATGGCAGCACTGCCCTGGAGAGCAGCAAGACCTCCAGGCTGTGCTCCTCTACTAAATGAATAGAGACCAGCAGCTCTGTATCCCAGAGTATTTATATAAAGTCCCAGCAGTCTTCAGGGCCATCCTCCCTTGGATTGGCCAGGTCTGTATAAATATTCATTCTGCTCTATGCATTGCTTCAGCCTATGTTACAGAGAGTTCTCCAGTTCTATGGAAAGCAGAGGAAACAGTCAAATGCAGCTGCATGGATTACAGTGAGCACAACTAAATTTACCTAACACAACATAACAGCCACACTGGTTACAGTGAGACAAGCTACATTTATCTAGCAAACAAAAACACAGCTCCAATGAACGCAGTGAGCCAGTACTAAATCTAAGAAAGAAGAGGTGGGAAGTGCACCTAAGTGTAATATTAGAAAATCAATGTATTCACAACCTACAGGATCAACATAAAAACATTGCTCATCATACAATGTACAGCACTGCCACCGCCACTCACCCTCCTCCTATAGGACCTACCAGTGGACTCCTGGTCATGGTAATTGCTGTGGATGGTTGGATGACCATCCGCTTCCCCATAGTTACATAGTTAGACAGGTTGAAAAAAGACACAAGTCCATCCAGTTCAACCAAAAAAAAAACATATATATACATATACACATACACATACAACCAAATAATCCCATATACAATCCTTCACCCACAGTTGATCCAGAGGAAGGCAAAAAACTCCAGCAAAGCGTGATCCAATTTGCTATAACAGGGGAAAAAATTCCTTCCTGATTCCCCGAGAGGCAATCGGATTCACCCTGGATCAACTTTACCTAAAAATGTTAGTACCCAGTTTTATTATTTACATTAAGGAAAGAATCCAGGCCTTTTTTAAAGCAATCAACCGTGCTAGCCAAAACCACCTCTGGAGGGAGTCTATTCCACATTTTCACAGCTCTTACTGTGAAGAAACCTTTCCGTATTTGTAGATGAAATCTTTTTTCCTCTAGACGTAAAGAGTGCCCCCTTGTCCTTTGTGATGACCTTAAAGTAAATAACTCAACACCAAGTTCACTATATGGACCACTTATATACTTGTACATGTTGATCATATCCCCCCTTAATCTCCTCTTCTCAAGAGAGAATAAATTCATATCCTCTAATCTTTCCTCATAGCTGAGCTCCTCCATGCCTCTTATTAGTTTGGTTGCCCTTCTCTGCACTTTCTCCAGTTCCCCGATATCCTTTTTGAGAACTGGTGCCCAAACTGAACTGCATATTCCAGATGAGGTCTTACCATATACCCATATATTCCTTAAACATCTTTCTTTCAAATGCATCAGTGCTTTTCTTCTCTGTTTGTAACGAGGCCTAACAATCATCTCCATATAATTGGAACATTGTTTTTGTAGGTGGGATTGTACAGGCCACACCAATACCTGGCAATTATTATGCTTTCTCTACTAACATTATTGTCTAAATTTACTTTTGTATTACAATAAAAGAAATATTTCACGGTTTCAGCTTTGTGTGCCTCTGACTTTAAAAGTGTAAAGTTTTTGTTTTTGCCTTTTCCAAAACTATTACACAAAACACATGCCTAGATCTCTGATAATTGACCGCAGAACCTAAATGCTTCCTTTCCACTTCTGGGGAATTCTGGAATAGTGCGATCTTACAGACACCTTAAATAGAAAACTTGTCAAAGCATCACCATGTCTCAGTCCATTAATAGTATTGCTTCCAAGAAAGGCAATTTAAAGCAGAACTCCAGTATTTTTCTTTATTTAGGTCTCTCCAAATCCTGTATATCAAATAAAAGTGCCAAGTTGTCCTTACCTTCTCCATGCCCCAGTGCTGTTCTCAACTTCCTCCTTGGCCCAGTGTTAGAGATCCTCTTCAGGGCAGAATGACACTCTGTCATTATGGTCATTCCTTGTGAGCTCAGCATGTTGTTTCCATGTAGAATTGGCTCACAGTTCTCCAGGAATGAGCGGTACTTACACACTGGAAAAATACCCCCTGACCACCACCAACAGGAGAAAAAACTGGGGTGATGTCACCAGACTCACAAGAAGACTTTAAAAGAGATGTATGGCCAAAGCTCTTTTTGGCCATACTTGCCTTGTGGGTCACAGGAGTGCACTCCAGTGACCCATAATCACCCGAAAGCCTACTGTCGGCTGAAGTCACCAATGTTAGGATTCGCCAAGCTGCGTGATTGGCAAATGGTTCAGCCTCTCAGTGCATTGCTGAGAGCCTAAGCCAGACTCTTCCACCCCCTCTTATCTCTGATGCTCCAGTGACTATTTGAGGGGCAGAGCAGAGAGTGGTGACAGTTCTCAGACTTAGAGCCAGCAGGGGACAGCTGCAGTATCGGACCAATGCTGCAGCCATGTAGCTGAGTATGTGTGTTATTTTGTTTACCATACTCCTCCTTTAAGAAAAAAACATTAATACAGAGGTTAAAAAAATACCACAAAGGGAGGCCTCACAGGGTGGGGATAAGTGGGTGACCTAACTGACATAGAAAATGTTTTTCAGGTTTATTCAGTAACATACACATTACATTTGTCTCTTCTGCAGTTTGAAAATAATGCAACATTGCTACATTTCTGCACTGGGCGTGGCATGAATCGCCAAGACAAAAGTGAATTTAACATAGGTGTAACCTTAAATGTATGTATATTGTTACATTGAGATCGCCCAAAATCACCAACAAGCCACTTGTAAAAGTAAATAGCTATTATTGGTCTCCCAAACCAGGCAAACACAAAGAGCTTTCTTCAGCTAAAGTACAAGAAATGGTTCACAAACCTGGTATATAGAAAACCTTACAACATAGCTCTCTTGGTCCCACACTGGGGTTTAGGATTCCCACTTGTTTCAGGGTACAAAACATGCAGCAGAAGCTCAGCAAAACCAGAGTCTCAGTCTCTAGGAGTCCACCCTTATTCACAGCTGAGAACCAGTGTTAATTTTGGCAGCAAATTTTCATTTAGTTTTAGTCTTAGTCTTAGGACTAAAATGGCATATTAGTTTTAGTCCCATTTTAGTCTTCTGCAATTGTTTTAGTTTTAGTCATATTTAGTCGACTAAATCTATAGGTCTTTTAAGACTCCCTTGCATATGGCTTAGCCCTTCAGGACCAGAGTCCCTGTAATCAGGGTTTAGGGTTTTTTTTCTCACCCAAAGGTCTCTCTGAACAGCCAAATTCCAGGTTCCTAATGAGGACATATCACTGAAAATCAGTTCTCTTTACTCTGCCCGGACTTGAAAAATCTCACCCTGAATGGGTGAGAACTTTTGAGTACTAACAATGTCTCTTGAGCTAACCCTTAAAAGAGCCTCAGCCCAAATAGTGAGGAAATACTTGTGTTTCAGGACACCATCCCAGAGTCCAAAACAATATATACATTGATCGGCCATAACTTTATGACTACCCACCTAATACTGAATAGATCCCCCTTTTGCAGCCAAAACAGCACTGACTCGTCAAGGCATGGACGCCACTAAACATCTGAAGGTAGGCTGTGGTATCTGGCACCAAGCCATCAGTAGCAGATCCTTTAAGTCCTCTAAGTTGTTTGGTGGGGACCCCATGGACCAGACATGTTTTTCCAGCATTTCCCACAAAGGCTCAGTTGAATTAATATCTGGAGAATATGAGGTCAACACCTCAAACTCATCATTGGTTCTTCAAACCATTCTTGAATCATTTTTGCAGTGTGGCAGGGTGCATTATCCTGCTGAAAGAGGTCACTGCCATCAGAAATTACCATTTCCATGAAGGGGTGTACAGTACTTGGTCATTAATAATGTTTATATAGGTGGGACGTGTCAAAGTAGCATCCATATGAATGGAAGGTCCAAAGTTTCCCAGCAGAACATTGCCCAAAGCATCACACTGCCTCTGCCAGGTAGCCTAATATATCCCACCGATTGTCAGATACCATTGTAACAAGATAATCATTGTTATTAACTTAATCTGTCAGTGGCCAAAAAGTTATAGCCGATTGGTATATATACCCGCATATATAAATATGCACACTGTATATACGGTATATGTATTGGTCATTTTAAGTAAAATTCTATTTTATGTGAAGTGATCAGAATTTTGTGCTAGAAGTGATATGAATTTTTCTAGGGTTTTTAAAATAGAATATGCATTTTTTTTGTCATACACACAAAGCAAACACTACTTATTTTTCATTTTGGATACAACAACAGAGGACTATAACCCCTTTGAGGTTTTTTTTGCCATCTGTGTCCTAGAGGGGAGATTTCCCTTCACTTCCTGTCCTATAGCCAAACAGGTAGTGAGAGGAAATCCCTAAAAATTATGGGAATTCCACAGGATCCCCAGGTCACCAGAACTAGTGTCCCCATTAGAAGATTTCTACTCTATTACTTTTCTGGGGACAACCCAACATTTACTTATACTTTCACTTTTAATGATAATGGAAATTAGGACAAATAGATAGGGTGAACTTCCCTAACGGGGGCACAGACAGCAATAAAAACTGACAAGTGTTCCAAACCCTCTCCACTCTATCCAAAGGTTAAAAAAACGTTTTGACAGCGATCTCCTAAAGAAAAAGGAATTTCCGGTGCAGTCTATAAGCACATAACTCTGAAGCAGGATGTCCGCTACTATACTAGTGCTGGGCCAGTTCTGTTCTATAACCCAAACAGGGCATGACAGTATTTTTTAATTTTTCTGTAATTCTCAGATGATTTTAAAATGTCTGGCCAGGCCTAGGGTTTGTCACTGTCGTTATGACCAATGCAGCATATTTTAGCAATATGTCTCATATATTTTTTGTCTCATGCGCCTAACATCAAAGGCATCAAACTGTGATAAGGCAGGAGGACTTTGATAACATACAGCCAAAGTGCAAAAGTCCCAGGAATAATTTCTGAAATAACATTATGTGGTCTAGTTATACCTTTTTTTCACATGTGATTTATACAACTTTCACCTAAAATTCACACATTTCTCCAACTGGGTTCAATTTCTCCTTTAACACTTTTACTGCCAGAGCCATTTTTGTGGTTTATGCACATGTTTAAAAAAATATTTTAGGCCTAAAGTTTAGTTAAAGCACCCAAACTTTATATTTTATAATAACCCATTTTTTGTTAAGATACAAAAGAGGATGCTGCCCTGAGTAAATTGATACCCAATGTGTCAAACTTTAAATATCCGCAAAATGATGACGAACTTTGGTACCCGGTATTTTCTATAGGCGACACTTCCAAAACATGCATAGGTCATCAGTTTAGAGTTAACCATGAATAATTAACCTAGAATTATTGCTCTTCCTCCAGCATGCATGGCAACATATAATATGTGTATTGCACGTGACGTTTTCATACGTAGCTGCCCCCAACATGTGCATTTACACTTGTGTGTATATGAATATGGGGGAGGGGCAAGCTCACAATTTTTTTTGGGGGGGGTATTAAGTGTTTAGGTGTAAATTTTTTTTTTTTTAACTTTTCTTATTTTCAATAAAACTTTATTTATATCACATGGGGGAGAAAAAGTCCCCTATGTGATATGATATTTTTAGGACAGGTTCTCTTTAATGAGACATTAGGGGTCGTCTCACCTGCCCTCCATTAAGGCTAATTGAGTGCAAATTGTGCTCCATTAGGTTCTTCCTTGGCTGCAAGGGCTGGGGAAAGTGACACTAGAAACTGGAAGGGTTGTTCTCTAGTGCAGGCTATTGTACTGTACTGAACAGTGACTGCATCTGATAGGATGTAACAGTAGACACTTTTAGGTCAATAATTTCCCATCTGGCACAGCTGATTTATAGAGCCAGGTGGTACTGACAGAGCCACGCATGGCTTGACTTTTACCAAATCAGCAGGAATCAGCCAGAATTCAAGCGGTCTTTGGCCAAATTAAGTAATTTGTTGCAATTGATTCCACAGGCAGCATGACTTAGTATAGCATTGAATGTCACTGGCATATGTTCTTGGATTGGACATAATCATCATGTTCGCTTTCAGACAAACAAATATGAGTGACAGATTAAGTTGCTTATTTATTTATTTATTGCTCTGTAGTATTAGCCAATAACGAGTGCCTTTCATATATTCAATAAGTAAAAAAGATGATTTTATAGTCCCTGTCCTCTGTGCTTTAGGTAGCTTTCAAAATCTGTTGTACTATACGCAAGTATGCAGCTTAGACAAGTCAGAACTGATGTTGCATTTACATGGGCTGTTTTGAGCTCTGATAGTACACTCAAGGAAACTGGCTCTTAACAAGCGTGGAATGAGCATACTATGTGCAATATTTAAGCCATATTTAGGCCAACTACTTTACAGAGTATTTGTTTACAGTGCACAAGGTTTTCCAAGCTGCCTCTTGAGCAGAAGGGGGTTTGGAGAACTCTTATGCTTTTGCTGGATTGCATTATACATTAAGCAAAGGCCAAATATTGAAAAATAATATTTGATTACATAAGATATGCTTTTTTGTACCATAACTGTATCTATGGTTGTGACTATCAGTAAAATTATTACCTGGAAGAGTTTTCACCACAAAATTCTGAATTTCACTTTTCCGTTTATCTCCAATCATGATGTATACACTTCCACTGTATTCAGTGTTGGGACTCAAGCCAGACACTTCAAACATTTTGTCTTTCTGTGGCTTTTGCCACTGGAATAAAATAAAGCATCATCAACATATGAAATTTCCAGCTTTTATCAAATATGGGACAATGTTACTGATAGATAGGTTAATAAATTACTGTAACTTAATTTGAATGTCCATTTAATGTTTATATAAATAAATAAATAATTTAGTTTTTAAGAGGATAAAAGACCAAACGATACTTAACTAAACTATAACCTAATCACTACAAAGACTTATGAAGCACTGCTGCAAGGAAGGGTCCATGATATTCTATAATAGTGGTTGTATGCTTGTTATAAAGATGATAAATGATGAACCTATTGTTATGTATTACTGCATAGAAATCCCAAAAATGTGTAAAAATAGTCATAAAACATTTGACAGGCTGAAAACAATGCCACAAATCTTAGCTGAACTAATTTAAGAAAAGATAGCCATCTGTATAATTTGTTTCTTAAAAACTTAGTAGAAGAATGGGGGGGGAGGGGGTAGTGTATGGCAATGGAAGATAGACTAGAATGGAAGGTGGATGAGAATCACTGTTTCCCCTAGACCCTAATAGAAGTATAGCATGGGGTTACTGCCCTGTTACTGTGTCCCACCTTTCTGCGTGTTATGTTCCCTGTTTTTCTATGGAGGGGCCTACCAACATTCTATATAGCTTGTTAGAGGAGAGGAGTTGCTGTTTGTTCCTTACACCATTAAAATGTTCAATAAAAGACATTGTCTCAATATATTTTGTGAAGACAATCAACAAATTAAGTTAAGCGTGGCTGAATAACAAATATAGTGAGCTGCTGTTAAATATGCTGGACTGATCGTAAGGTCTCTGCGAGATGCAAATGTACAGTCAATAACTTAAAGCGGAGCTCCACCCAAAAGTGGAACTTCCACTCATTTGTCTATCCCCCCCTCTGGTGCCACATTTGGCACCTTTCAGGGGGGTGGGGGGAGCGGGCACCTGTTTTTGACAGGTACCCTGCCCCCACTCCTGGGAGACCGTGCTGCGGCGAACTACATCACCAGCTCGCCCCCTCCTCCTCCTTCCCTCGCCACCGGGCCAGTGGGAGAGCGCAACGTGCTTCTCTGCCGGGTTCTCTTACCAGCAATGGCAGTGGCAGCACCCAACAGCCGATGGAAACATCAGCTGTGGTGCCGACATTGCTGGACTCCAGGACAGGTAAGTGTCCTTTTATTAAAAGTCACCAGCTACAGTATGTAGGCTTTTAATTTTTTGAGGGGTCGGCAGACCCCCGCTTTAAGGAAAGAGAAATTTAGCAGGAGTGAGTTGCCGGTTAGTGATGGTGGGAAGTGGCCACTAAGTCTCTTCCACTATCTGGGCCCCCATTACTATGAGCCCCCAGGTGTTGGATTCCTGACCAACTCTAGAGCTGAAGTAATGTGGAACCTGTGGGTGTATGAAGATGGAAGGATGGGTCAGACCCTTGACTCACTGTTCCTGCAAAGCTAAAGTGTAGCCCTAACAACCCAGAAGTCAAGGGGCTGTCTTACAAAAGTGATATTTTTTTTAGCATTCTTTATGGAATAACCTATACTGTGGTCCTAGTTCTGTATAAAAATAGTAAAATGGATCAGACTAGTTTTGGCTACTTCCGTTATTTCTTTTTGGTGTTTCTTTTATCTTTCTGCATGCCCAGACTAATATCAGAGGAAATAAATCAATGAACAGTTGTGAAAGGCATTTCAGGTAACACACATGTTGCCAAAACAGCTGAAAATAATGTGTATAAGCAAAACATTTGTAGCTTACTATGGCATGTTGCTCTGCATTAAAAAAGCTTAGGTGGTATTGAAAACTTTGATCCTTGTAAAGCTCTTCCACAGTCACTGGCTTGTTGTCCTTTCTTCTCAAGGTCAAAGAGGCAGTTGGAACAAGTATTGTTACTGAACTGACATGTTCAATATAATTCAGTTTCGGCAAAATCAAGAAAGCTATAAAACGAAAAGATCGAACTGTAAGTGACAGGCTGTTGTACAATGTTTATATGTATAAAAATCCTATCAGTGGTTAAACTTTAGATTATCTGTAAAAGTGATTATGATGAAACTTTTTTGGCTGTCTCAAAGGAATGGCAGTTGTGTTTATTAAGGTATATGCAAACTCTTATCTTGTAAAACAACCCATTTAATTTAAAATGGAAATGAAAGGCAAAACATTTGAGCATAATCTCTGTTCTTAGCTGTATAAGGGGCTTGGAGAGTTAGCAATGGAGACTGCGGGGGGGGGGGGGGGGGGGGGGGG
>BLSH010351742.1:159221-174455 GCA_018402905.1 Glandirana rugosa | reverse complement strand
GCATATCAGCAGGAGGCAGAGAAAGAGCAGTACAGCGATCTTCCCAATAATTAGCTGTGCAGGGGAGCATGTCAGCAAAAGTCTGACCATTGGAAGACAGGCAGGCTGTGCTCCCAGCGCAGCTATAAAACTGGCCACAGTGAGATGGATGTGCTCTCATGCCTTGAATAGTCAGTTTTAAATTGGAAGACAGGAGGCAGGAGGACTAGCAAGATAACCAGGTATTTCACACAAAGGAGGCAATACAAAGAGAACAGAATACTTTTTAACATAGATACAGATTATAACTGGCACATGTCAGGAATATATAATGTTGGGGTAAATAATAAAAAAAATGTACTTGATTAATGCTTAATGCTGATTTTCAGATTACCAAGTACAGCTTAATCCAATATCTTTATTCTAAAACTGCTATAATACAGTGTCTTCATTGTCTAGAGAATTGTGATAGACCTACTCTTTACTTGTTCATTTATGTACATACTACCACCTACTTTAACTCATACCAGTACTCTGCATTCCTGTATTACTAACCAGTCTGGTGTTTGCTTCCTGATACTGAACCGTGGTATATGCAGGATATTTTCATTTATGCTCTTTTAACAGTAATGCAATATCTTCTTTGTTTAACTTGGAGTTCCAGAGGGGCTGAGGTCGTTCTCCAAGTCAAGGCAAAAAACACAGCGAAACCAATTGACCAAGCGCCTCCTGTGGGGGGCAGAGCTCCACACATTATGGCCAACCTACCTGTCAAATGAAGATCCAGAATTCAGGCACTTCCATCAGTGTTTGGGCACTTTCATCTTCATCTGGTTTTCCTTACAGGTATCTCTCCTCTGGCTTACAAAGCATCTGATCAAGCCAGGATCTGTTCGATCAGATTCTGTACAAACCAGTAATGGCTTGTGACAATCAAACCAAAACTAGAAGTGATGAAACCGTCGTCACTTCTGGTTTCTGACATAATTTCTTCCACTTTTCACAGTGGATGCGACCCGACTAGTCGCAACTGTACTAGGCATCCCGACGGGTAAAGGCAGCAGCAGGAGGGGGAGGACCTTTCTGCCACCTGTAAAAGTGATAGAGCAGCTAAGCACAGCTGAGCCAATATTAAAATGTGACAGCAGATGTGGGGAAAAGAACCCCTGCCCGCTGTCACAGGGAAGAGGGTGAGAGGAGGCCTGTTGAACATGTTACACGTTACACCCCAAATAACATGTAACATGTTCAAAAGGTGAATTTATCCTTTAATGCACATTTCTATATGATTGCTGAGCCAGTCTAAATGGAGTGAGATACCATCTTAACATAATTTTTATGACAGTTCCCAGTGGTTAACATAGTGGGATTTCAGGTAAATTGACTTAGGCCAGCCATAAACGGTTCGAATCTCAGCCGGTTCAACAGCAACAGGCTGAGGTTTGAACCGTGTATGGCAGGCTGAATGTACCAAGTTGATCGATCAATTAACTTGGGTACAGCCAGCCTGCCCAATTTACTTGTGATTATCACTAGTAGCTGCTATAGAGAGTAGACTGTATTCCCCCATTAAAATCTCTAGGCTGTTGAGGGTGTGATCATAATATAAATTATCAATTACAGTGATACTATTATCAAAGGTTTGACCAAAATATATGAAATGAGTGAATTCAAATAGAAATTGGATAGGTTCGCTAGACACAGGGTCTGCTGACAAGGAATAAATAACTCTCTTTGCCAAAAGAGATGGCTACATTGTAAGTGATAAGGGTTTTTAAGCTGTTATCCAGGCAGTTAAAATATAATGCTGCACCTGTTCCAGTCCCCATATACACACATCTTTGACTACATTAGCAAATGGATTTTGTCAAAAAATGTTAAATTGGATGGGAAAAAAATTATAGTTGAAAAAAAGCGTGAATAGTAAACAGAATAGTGGCTGAACAGTAGCCTTCCTCTTATCCGGTGTAAACACAAAGATAGTATAACAATATTAACTTTTATGCCAGACCCATTTAAATTTCAGGGGTTAGTCAGAGCAATATAAGTGTTAGTAGACAGCTAGGGAATGTGTTTCCTAATAACAATAGAGGAAACTAATCATGATCCAGCATATTATGTTTGCAATTGCTACATGGATCCTAAAATTTGTTCAGCCTAGATTTAATGGGTAAGTTGAAACAAAGTTCACTTATCCCTTTTGGCCCCTCCAAATCTAAAGTACCCTTCCCCTCCTCTCCAGACACTTACTTGCCTCCATCCCGTGGCCGCAGTGTAGACTTTTATGGTATCAAGTGTCTTCAGCCTTAGTAGATGGCTCTATAAAGTCTATATTGATCTACTTCACAGGCAAAGAAGATCTTCCCTAATGTGTTGTATTTTCGATTAGGACAAAAATGGATGAGTTTACTTGAAATCGAGTCCTTGGGGAGGCTAAGCATTATAGCATTACAAGATGCCTCCATAAACAAAAGGACAATTCAAGTAGGTATATAAATCCTCTGGTCATAGTTTGGGCTCCAGTAAGCCTCTATGGCTCAGGGGGTAGCTGCAAATCCTTCAATCACAACAGTTCTTTTACTTGATAGAAGTAAATCTGGAAGTTTATATCACACAATTTTCCTATTTCTGTTTATAAAACGTGCACAATTAAAAACTGGGTAAATATATAGTACTCACTATCATCCCGTGGGTTGAGCCTCTTTGACATGACCCAGTCAGAGGAACAGTTTCTTGTTAATGCTCTGACTCTCCCAAAATATTGGTGTTCCATGAAGTCCTCTTCATCACCAGTGATTGCATTTGTTAAATTACAGTAGAATTCAGTTATATTCTGACATTCAGAGTATAATGACCACCCAGTCTGGCCATACCTTTTGAATAAAAAAAAAAAAAATATATAAGCATTAGGTTTATGATCCATACTGTCTCAGTCTTTGGTATTTTGCAACCACTTGTTTATTGGTTCCTACTCTATTAATAAGCTGGTTTTCCCAATGGTTCATCTACATTACTCAGATTAGATATGTAGCGGTTGTATCAACCATGCCAGATGTTATTTTGGTTACCCTTTTGTATTTTGCTAAAATTGTTTTGCCATAGTCTACTTGGCTTTGTATTTTGTACCTACTTCCTTTTGAAATCTAATAAAAACTATTTGAAACATAAAATATACGCATTAAGTTTATTTTCTGTGTCCATTATGTAATTTCTGATTTTTAATAATGATCCATGTTCAGCAAATAAATATTGGACAACCTACCATCACATCAGGTTATCTAGCTGTTATGAGACAGCTACATAACCTGGTGTCCAGAGCCATTTTTTGAACTCCCGCTCTATGTAAGTCTGGACAAGTTGTGTTTGACAATGATCTGTCAAGAATTTATGCTTATTTTGAGTAATAACTCAGGAGGGGGTAGTGCCTTGTAAAAAAACTCATATCACTGAGAGGTCTTTTTGAAATGTTTATTGGTTAAGATCATCAAGATAAGCCAATGCATTTCAGGGAAAAGGCATCCCCCTTCCTCAGGGCTGGAGCAGTGCATACAATTGGAATCATAATGAGATGCAATAGGAGATTTTAGGGCTCGATACAGACTGTCAAATCTTAACTGCACTATGAACTGCCTGCCAGCAACATTCATAGCAATGATAGTATTGCCTGCTGGGGTTTGAATTGCCCCATCAGTTACTGGCGGCAATAGTAAAGGCTGTCTAATATGGCCAGGTAAGGAATTGTTGGGGGAGTACTAGTATTTAGGCAACAATGGGAGTCAGGGTTGCCTTGGTGTTTTTTAGGCCTTTGGCTTCCACTGTCTAAACAAAATAACTCAGTAGTATTTCTCCTCAGTAGGTAAAATGAAAACCTTAGTATTATAATATAGAATAAAATTTTTTTAATGGTTAATTCACAATGGTATGTGATAATAAACCCTTCCTCTACCTCCATTTGTCACTCAAGAGTACATGAACAAAAATAAAGCAGTTAGTCATTAGGGGGAAATGATGATGTGCCAAGAATGGTAACTCTTAGCAACCAGAAAGCAAAGAAATGTTGTAATTTAGTTTGATGTTTGTGTTGCACTGAAACTATGTCTGACAATATTCTTGTTTTTCTGCTTTTTTACAATCTTCAGTCTTTCGTAGGACTGAAAAATGTCAAAGGCCTTAGGTCATATGCCTACAACCAGCTGTTATTGGGCCCAGTATGATCATTTCACTTGTGTGGAAGGTAAGGAAATAGTTTTCTTTCAGATTTCTCAATTAAACCTTTAAGTGACACTACACTGATGTGTGAACAGGGATCAATGAAATCCATGGGATTTTGGATGCTGATCACTTTGGAATTTTGAGCTACAAAACACTCAGGTGTGAATGGGGCCTAAGCCTTAAAAGTGTAAACCTGCCCATAGATGGGTCAGTTTTTGTAAACCAGTGGGTTGAATGAAAAAAAAACCTGACCCGATTCCTTCATCCACACATTCGATGTGGATGGAGGAATCCTCTCATTGTATCGTATTCTGACAGCAGGGAGACGTTCATGCTTGCAGCGCTGATCAAGAGGAAATTTTCCAGCAGGGCAGTAGTACAGAAATATATTGGTAGAGCGACTTCTGTACAACTACAGTGCCCATACATGTATCAAAATTTGGCCGGTCCCTGTTGAACCCACTGAATTTCGATCCATCTATGGGCAGCTTAAAATTGATTGTGTGTTAGTACTGCTGACAGGAAACAAAGGACAGCTGGGAAAGCAGAGAGAACAATGAGTAAATGAGAAGATAAAGAGATGCAGCATGCTCACTGAGGATGTAAAAGAAGCATCTAGTGTTTGGCAGGGAACAGGCATTGCTCTTCTATAAGTATAATATGCAAGATTCAGCTGTCATTATTTAGGCAGATGATTAAACTTACCTCTTGTATTGGACACTAAACAATACATCTGGTGGAAGGTGGCCTTTGTTCCATTGTAGCACGTATTCAAAATTTGTTGCATTAAAGGTCACATTGTGGTGTGTAAAGTTTAGACAGCTATGGCAGAGGTTCACTGAAAAACATATATATGTAAAAAAAATGAATGTACATGCACTGTCAATATTGTATGTAAATTCTATCCAACCATTATATTTTAGGTCTTGAAAGACTCACACTGCCTGAAACAACCAGGTCTCTTATGGTTCTTAGGGAATAAATTCTCCCACTGGAGTTTCTGGTTCTAACCCTCTTGTGGCCATAAGAAAGCCTGGTGAGGGGAGTCTCAATGTTAGAGTTGCCACCTCATCCCTTTAAAGCCGAACACATATGAATTACACAAGTTCTGAGGCCGATTAAACTGGTAATTGAACGCACTTGGTGCCTTATCTGCATTGAATTAACCTCAGAACCTGTGTAATTCATATGTGTTCGGGTTTAAAGGGATGAGGTGGCAACCCTACTCAATGTTTTTGTTACATGCTCTGTAATATGAAATAATAATAACATCCCAGGGAGTGTGGGATACTTAAGTAAGTGCCACAGTGCATGGACAGACCTGGGAAATAAAGTGCAAAGCTCTTGCATCTGGAGACCCCAAAAATATAAGGTAAGGTATTATTTAACCCACTGGTATCTATCTGAAATTTAAATTAATATAGCTGCTCTTTCAGTTACCTATTTTGTCCAGCATGAAGCCACTGTTGTTGCAAGCTGATTGCTGGATTCTACATAGGGATGTACTAAAACCAAGCAGGGATGAGAATCATTGCTCTCCAACATTCTGCCAGGCAGTCTGTGACAGCTATATTGGGAGCTCTCTTTAAGGTTCCACATAGATCAGCTCCGGTTTAGTAGGGAACAGCTAAACGTTGCTGTGGGGCCCTCCATCAATGCAAGAGTAAAATGCTTGTTAAATCTAGCAGGCTCCCTCCATCTGTGCAACCATTCCCCTAAAGCCTCCTACACACGTGCCGATTATCATACAACCGCACGTCCAACTTTTGTCCACGACAGTGTTGCCAACCTACCAGTTTGACATTTACTGGCACAACACCCAAAATTTACTGGCACAGCCAAGTTTTTACTGGCATTTTACAAAAGTTACAAAATTACAGTTTTCAGTGCAAATTTCAGTATTTAGGCTACAAGCAAGTACACTGTGCAAATAGCAATGTGATTTAAAGCGGAGTTCCACCCTTTCCTTAGGTTTATTAAAAGTCAGCAGCTACAAAAAGTGTAGCTGCTGACTTTTAAAAAACCGACACTTACCTGTCTCCCGGTCCAGCGATGGAGCTGCACGGAGCCTCGCTCCTCTCTCTCTCCCCTCCGCGGCGCCGGCATTGCTACTGTGGGCACCCGGCTGCAGCTTCACGGCCGGGCGCACACTGCGCATGCGCGAGCGGCGCTGCGCTTTGTGGTTGGGCCTGAAGTCTTCTAGGACCTGTCCTGTGTCCCAGAAGACTTCGGGAGGGAGGGGGAAGGAGACCTTCCACTTCCGATCGCCTAAGGCGACCGGGGCGGAAGTACCCCTAAAAATCGGGTATCCCCACCCCCCCTCCTCCCCAAAAGCTCAGTTTCAGCATCTGAAGCTGGGGAGGAGGACTTAAAGCGGAAGTTCCACTTTTGGGTGGAACTTCGCTTTAAGGTAGATAGCAAGTTGAAAAAACATATTTCTGTTATTCTCAATATACTGTAATAAGGGCAGATTATTTAGTCCATCAGTTTTGTCACCTATGTCAAATTATAGAGATTTCCCCTTAATTTCTGTTCCATAACCACCACAGAAAGTGAGGTGAAATCCCTGGTAGCCATTGGATCACCAGAATTTATGTCCCCACTTCTAAAGACTTCCTGTCTCCATCACCTCCTGTTTTTATCCCTCCAGTCTCCATCCCTCCATCACCCCTCATCTCCATCACACCATCCCCCTGTCTACATCCCTCCATCACTTGTCTCCATCACACAATCCCCCCCCATCACTTACGGTCACTCCCTCCATCTCCATCACACCATCCCCATCACCTCCTGTTTCCATTACACCATCCTTCCATTACCTCCTGCCACTTATCCAGTGCACACTGCTCTCTTACAGTGCACACTCACACTAAGGAAGAGAGACTCCTGCAGCCTGGCTCGCGGCTGTCTGCTAGAGTGAGCAGAGACAGTGTGGGTATCAAACAGTCACAGACTCACTGTCCCAACTCTTTTTGGCTGGCTTGAAGAGGAAGCGCACTCACCACTGTCACCAGGAGAGCTGCAGGGTCAGGCAGTGCAGGGAGGCAGGCAGGAATCGGGAGGATCCATCCGGAGCGGCCGCTTTGATCAGGTGCTGGCTGGCAGTGGAGTGGCGGGAAAATGCAGTAACCTCATTTGAGGGCGGATGGGCTGGGCAGAGGCACTAGCTAGCAGCAGGAGGAGTGGTCGCCCAACTCGTCTCAGGGTCAGGATCGGATCTTCTCACTCGCCACTCGGGGGTTTCTGTAATTGCACATGCGCAGCTCTGACCAGAGCCGATGGCCGCCGTTATTACTGGCACTTTTCGGCTGCTACAGACTTTTACGGACACCCGAAAAACTGCCCTGTTTTTACGGACTGTCCGTAAATTTACAGACAGTTGGCAACACTGGTCCACGTGCGGTGATTTGTGAATTACGAACACAGGTTACACGACTGAACACTTCCTGGATTCCGAGCATGCATGTTTGCACTTCCAACTTTTTGTTGGCCAACATCTGTACACACAAGCCAACTCCCTGTTGGCCAACAAATGTTTTGTGGTCTAGTCTGTTGGATGAAAATTGGAAATCAGCTGTCAAATCGTGGGTACTAATGGTCGGATTATCGGCCAACAGGCTGTTGGACGACCGTTGTTAGCCAACAATCAGACCGTGTGTACGGGCCTTTAGTCTCCGCTTCAAAATATGATTTTGGAGCCTGTTTTTTTGCACTTTTGTAGATGTTTTCAAACTGATGACTTTTCATTTTAAAGAAAAATAGAAAAGTATTGCAGAAATGGTAAACAGCAGCTGCAGACACAGCATTAGACCATAAGGCCCCTTTCACATGAGCGGAGCCCGTTTTGATGGGCTCCACTGCTCAGCGGGGATCCATCCGTTGATCCCCTCTGAGCAGGCGGATGACAGGACAGTCTCTGCACTCCGTGCAGAGACTGACCTGTCACAGCTCCATTCTCCTCTATGGAGGATCGGATGAACACGGACCATCTGTCCGTGTTCGTCCGATCTGCCAGACGGAAGGAAAATAGGGTTTCCATCAGTCTGTTTTTGGTGGATCGGAGCGGATCGGGTGTCAGCGGAAATGTCACCGCTGACATCCGTCGCTCCATAGAGGACAATGGAGCGTCCGTTCAGGCGTACCCGAACGATCAGCTCGTGTGAAAGAGCCCTAAAGCAAATTAGAATACAAATAAAAAAGTGTTGCGCTAAAGGTGATATGTGAGCCAAAAAATGAACTGCTAAAGGTAAAGAACTAACACAAATTATAACTAGTGATGATTAAACGTAGTGCTGTGAAGCACTAGTGAAGTGAAATAAAATCCAAAAATAGTCCAAATGATCACTGAGACATTTTAAACATTGCACTGTGCAAATGGATAAGGTGAAATCAAGTCTGAAAAATGTATTCACAATGACAATGGACGCCAAAATCTCCAATCACAATGAATAAGGGGATCAATGCAAATCTGGGATCATTATCTCTTCTATCACACACGGAATAAAATAGACTTCCACTGGGCGACCCCTTCACCGTACTCACTGTGATAGGCACACGGTCCTCGCCTGACGCGTTTCGTCTGCATGGACATTGTCTGGGGTGACACCGCAGACGATATCCATGCGGACAAAACGCGTCGAGTGAGGACCATGTGCCTATCGCAGTCTTACATTTTTTGTGCCGGCTTTTTATCTGTTCCTGTGTATCGGTTTTAAAATAAAACTATATTTTTACTACTACACTATGTGGGGCTTGTTCTTCTTTTCACATGTACCCCTCTGATTAATTGTGCCAAGTCCTTTTTGATTCAGAGTACGGTGAAGGGGTCGCCCAGTGGAAGAAGAGTCTACCATAGCTACTGTGGAGGATCCCACCATCACTGATTATGGAAGTGTCCACACAAGCCTAATTGGTCCACTGGTCATATGACCACGTGTACCCACCTTTTCCGGTAAGGGTCCATTTTAGTCTGTGTGTGATAGAAGAGATAATGATCCCAGATTTTGGCGTCCACTGTCATTGGGAATACGTTTTTTGGACTTGATTTCACCTTATCCATTTGCACAGTGCAATTTTTAAAATGTCAAGTCACTTTTCAGTATGAGAGAGGGGGCACTGCAAGGGTTTTTTTTTGTCATCCTGGAGTTAGGATCTAAAATTATGTATTGTTTACTATGTTCAAAAAATCTCATTCTTATTTGTTTTAAGAGAAACTAATGACTTGCTGAGCCATATTAAGTACCAAGGATACAATGGTAAATCACTAATGGACCCTAAACATTTGCCATCAGATACTCAAACGTGACCCATACTGTATCTGCTGCTCCATTTAACATTCTTAGGGATACTCATTTCAAACAATGCTCAGAATATAAATGTCAATCTGGAATCTGTTTTTGAAATTAAATGGCAGTTTTGCTTATATTTTTACTAGACATGTGCACTGCCAAAAAATTTGTTCATTTTTGTTTCATTTGTTTTTTTTTTCTTCAGATCATTCGTTATGATCAAAATTCGTTATTTCGAATAAATTCATAACTTCAGAAAAATTAAAATATTTGAAAATTCAGAAATGCGAAAATTCTGAAATTTGAAAAGAACAAAAATCCGAAATAATATCTAATAATAACTAACTATTAAATTATAGGTATTGGAATTTTCTTTCAAATTCAGCTGTTAGTGAACGTAATGAATATGAATTTATCCGAACTTATAAATTATCCGAAATAACGAATGCTGCATTTAAACAAATGGAACGTAACAAATTAATAATAATAAATAATAATATTAATATTAATAATAATAATAAAGTTTTTATTATTATTATTAATTCATTATTCGTTTAGATGCAGCATCAGTTATTTCAGATAATTTGTAACTTCAGATTAATTTGTATTCGTTACCTTCACTAACAGCCAAATTTGAAAGGAAATTCCAATACCTATAATTTCATAATTACCGTAGTAATAGTTATTATGAGTTAGTTAGATATCATTTCGGATTTTCGCCTTTATTTTCGGATGTTCGGATTTTCGAATTTACGAATTTCCTAATTTTCGAATTACAAATTTTTGGATTTTCAAATTTCAGATTTTTAAATTTTCGTATTTTCCAATTTCGGAAAAAATCGTTAATAGGGTTTTTGTTAATTCAAATATTTCCAAATTAACAAATTTTTCAAATTTAGTTGACTAACGACTTTGGAGAGAAAAGAATTGCACATGTCTAATTTTTACAGACAAATGCCCTTTGCTTTGTTTTTCCCAAAAACAGGTATAATATTTTGAATGGGAAACACACAATTGTCTAACATTTTTTTTTCCAAATAATAATAATATAAAAATAATAATATAGTAAAATAGTGGTTGTTAAGCCACTTATATAAATGCTCCCATCCCCTCTGTATTAGCACAATAAGTTTCCCTGTGTTATAACATATATACACTTATTTGTATAGATTACACACAGGCTTCCTAGGATCAGCTGTTGTTTTTTTAGGCAGAGTTCCTGGGGGGGGGGGCACTGCTGCTGACGTGAGCTGGAGAGGAGAGAGCGAGAGAGCCCTGTGTTATCTATATAGATAAGAATATTTATGATATAACAGGACACAGGGGGAACTTCTTGTTCTAATACAGAGGGGATGGGGGCTTTTAAATTAATTATGAGAGCAGAGAAGAGACTCTACCTGCTGACAGGGAGAGGGAGGGGGAAGAGAGGGGAGCTGAAGGCAGGCAGGGGATATAGAGGAATAGGAGAGATGCTAGTGACAGAAAGCGCACACCACGGGGCTCTCAGAATCAGCTAATATGATAGGGGAGTTAGCACTCAGGGGGGAAGTCATCACATGGCATTATCAAACAGGTATTTTAGGGGATACAGAGAGATAATTTAACCCCTTCCTTACCGGGCACTTAAACCCCCCTCCTGCCCAGACCAATTTTTGGCTTTCAGCGCTGTCGCATTTTGAATGACAATTGCGCGGTCGTGCGACGTTGTACCCAAATAAAATTTGCGTCCTTTTTTTCCCACAAATAGAGCTTTCTTTTGGTGGTATTTGATCCCCTCTGTGTCATTTCTGATCGCCGCTATAAACAAAAAATGAGCGACAATTTTGCAAAAAAGAACAATATTTTTTACTTTTTGCTAAAGTACAAATCCATTAAAAAAATTATTCATCAGTTTTGGCCGATATATATTCTTCTACATATTTTTGGTAAAAAAAAAAATCGCAATCGGCGTATATTGATTGGTTTGCGCAAAAGTTATCGCGTCTACAAACTTGGAATTGATTTATGGCGTTTTTATTATTATTTTTTTTTTTACTAGTAAAGGCGGCGATCTGCGATTTTTATCGGGACTGCGATATTGGGGTGGACATGTCGGACATTTTTTACACATTTTTGGGACCAATGACATTTATACAGCGATCAGAAATTTAAATGTCCACTGATTACTGTGTAAATGTCATTGGCAGTGAAGGGGTTAACCAGCAGGGGGCAGTGAAGGGGTTAACAAATGTTCCCTGGGTGTGTTCTAACTGTGGGGGGGCAGGGCTGGCCGGGACATAACAGATCTAACTGATCCCAGTGACAGGGATCAGTAGATCTGGTATGTCCCCTGTCACAGAACGGGGAACCGCCGTGTTTACAACGGCGGTTCCCCGTTCTGAGGCTCCTAAAAGTGATCGGCGGGTCTCGGGCAATATCGCAATATCGCGGATCTGAAGTTAAAAAGCAAAAGCACCATGCTGCTAATTGCACATTAAAGACAGGAGCAGCATTTTTTTGGGTTAACAAATGCTATAATAATAATAATAATAATAATAATTTCAGCATATATCCCTTCAATTTACTGTATGGTATCATGAGTTAGCTTTACTTTTTACAGTAATATTTTCAGGCAATAGTATATGAGGTACAACAAATGCTCATAGACGTAACCCTGAAAAATGTATAATTAAAGCAATGCTTAACATATCGTCTATAATGAAATCATTATTAATCTAAACTGAACATGTACAAAGGAGATATAGCACTATATTGCTATAGGGCTGTACTGGATTTAGACAGTAGATTTACAGATAACAGAAGTGGTGATATGTCCTCGTGGTTGGCTTCTGAGTATCTGTATTTCATTACCTGTTTACTTCCTTGTACATAAATGCAAAAGTATATAATACAGATCTTACCTAAAAGGCAGCTGAAAAATAGGTAACAAAGTGTCCTCTTCATCTATTGCAGAACGAACGATCTAGTCAAATCATTTGATTGTCCGAAGCGAAGTATTCAGGCCTTTGGATGTGACGGCACTGTGTCTTGTTCTCCTACAGCAACCCAGAAAATGTGTAGAGCACACAGGTTTCAGAGCTTTTTGTGAGAAGGGAGTGTCCTAGTTCAAGGCGAAGGTTGCTGAATGACTAAAGGCAAAATTACGCTGAAAGGCAACTCCTGTGTACCAGTTTGTCCAATTACCTATTAGCTGTAGAAACACGCTTTCATTTTGTGTCATCATGCCAAATGCAGCAAAGCAAGAATCATTTAAACTTATTGTTGATATGCAAAAATGGAGCGGAATGTGTAGAACCCATAATTGTTACAGTGCTACCACCCCATAAATCTGATTACATTAGAGCAGAGGCTAGACCTATAGCACTGAAAAGACATACTAACTGTATAAAACATATAAACGTTTTATTCACAAACTGAATAAACCTTACGTGGAACTACATCCATAAAGAAAACAGGTTTTTCTGTGCATACATTAGATGTTTGGTAACCAACACTTCTGACTATATGTTGTATAACATATACACAAACTGTAAATCAAGTCTATAAACATATTTGTAATAAGTCGATGCATTTCGCAGACAAATCAGCTTTTTGAAGGCTGCATTTTGGCCACTAGATGGAGTTGGCAATCATACAAAGTCATGACATTCATCCACCTAATTTCTTTTATAAATAGACGCCTTAGCGTGCTATCTGTGTGTGTTCTGCACATGAGCTTTGTCTCTGAATGTGTTTGTGCAAACTGTTGGCTGTTTGCAGTAAGTGGAGGAGAGATCACTGCCTTTATTCCTAGGCATGCAATCACTCTAGAGTCAACCAGATACCCTGGGGTGCCTCCAGGTGTCTTCAGGGGTGCTTTGGCAAAATACCTAGAAATTGCCCAAAAAAATGTATACAAGCCAGCGGGTGGATCAAGCTTGCCTCCCTTTTATTACATTATTCTCAAGAATAGAGTGTCATGCTAAAGTTTCCCTTTAATTCATTCTATTCATTTATTTACAACTTTGTGTTGACATTAGTAAATAGCCCTATAAGGTTATCTTTTCTCATTAGGATTTTTTCAGTAGATTTCTCATTAATGTTGTTTTAAGAGACAAATTATTAAAGATTTTTTGATTTTTAATGGGGAGTAGAATATTTGCATTTTAGCCTTGATGTAAAAAACCTGCACATTTGTTTCCTTGCATATACTTTGCAAGAGACTGGCCACTTAAAATCCCGTTGCAACCAGATCGTCTATGGTTGCTCTATGTATGCACTTCCCACATACAACCTCTATGACCAGCCCTTCACAATCACTTCACACACTTGATATTTATTCTTTCACTGAGTGGTGGCCGATGATGCATTTAATTGCCCCCTTCCACCTGGACACTCCACCTCCAGTGGGCGGAGTGAAATGCATTAGGGGCATGGCCTTGTGGGGGTCCAGGCTGAGACTGCCATTCACTATTACACAGCAGACTTTGACTTGATGTGCGGCTTCTGGGACACCGATCACTCTCTACCAAAGCCTGCCTATTACTTACACAAAGCCACAGATGTCATAATGTCATTGGTTGAAAAGGAAGATGTCCGGCACCTGCATTGCATCCTTGTTTGCCCCTCACCTGCCCCTCTCCTTCAACAACAGGGCACATTAGCTGAGTGAGGGAGAGAAACCGAGGGAGAAAAGAAACATTGGAACACTAATCAGTACCAGTGTGCAAAAGTGTATTTGCTTTGGAACAATAAATCCAAAATGTTAGGTGTCTTACGCATTTGGATGTTGCTACATTATGCAAAACTATTAGTTTCTTTTTTTAGATATTAGAATGGGGTGCCTTGAGATTGTGTGGAGTTTCAAAGGGTGCCCTAACTAAAAAAAAGTAGAGAAATACTACTTTAGAGGGTTTATATCAGTGGTAGCTGGTGAAATTTTAGGATGGGGGGAACCAGACCCCGCCTTTTCATTTTGACCCCTCCCAAATCTCACATGCCCCACTCCTTATAGAATCCACCCATTACGTCCCCTGTATTCCATTTGCTTCCACCCATAGTGTCAGGAGTATACAGCTCAACATCACAGGACACAGTATACAGCTCAGCATCACAGGACAGAGTATACAGTCTCAGAATCACAGGACAGAGTATACAGCTCAGCATCACAGGAAAAAGTATACAGCTCAGCCTCACAGGACAGAGTATACAGTTCAGCCTCACAGGGCAGAGTATACAGCCCAGCATCACAGGACAGAGTATACAGCCCCAGAATCACAGGACAGAGTATATAGCTCAGCATCACAGGACAGTGATGGGTGTATTTTACAATAATGAGGATCATGATGACGGGTGTATTATACAGTGATGAGGATGATGATGATGGGTGTATTATACAATGATGAGGATGATGATGATGGGTGTAATATACAATGATGAGGATGATGGTGACGGGTGTATTATACAATTATGAGGATAGCGATGATGGAGGGATTATACAATGAATAGGATGATTGTGATCATGATTGTAAGTGTAGTAGTAGGAGTAGTAACATATTATGTGGGTAGTAGTAGTAGGAGTAGTGACATATTATGTGGGCAGTAGTACTAGGAGTAATAACATTTTATGTGGGTAGTGACAGGACACTACGACTCGATATATGAGACAGGACACTAAGACCCCGACATATGAGACAGGACACTACGACCCGACATATGAGACGGGACACTCCGACTTGACATATGAGACAGGACACTCCGACTCGACATATGAAAA
>BLSH010351742.1:128226-159211 GCA_018402905.1 Glandirana rugosa | reverse complement strand
TTTATTTTCCCTATCCCCATTTATTTGTAGGGCACTTGCCCTAGTTTGAAGATGATTTTAGAACAGTTATATGGTTTCTACCGTTAATTAATACTTTTCAGACACAGTTTGAAGATGATCCACATTCACCTCCATTTTTGCTTTTTTTATGTTTTTATTTTTTTTTAAATATTTAAAGTTATTTCCCTGTCCCCATTTTTTTTGTAGGGCACTTGCCCTACCCTTACCCCCATTTTACTTCCTTTTGCAGCTCTCTGGGGCTTTCCAGGACTTTGCTACAGCCATTTTTGTGCCTAAAAGTTCGGGTCCCCATTGATTTCAATGGGGTTCGTTGTCCGTGCGATCGTTCGGGTTCCGTCCGGACCCGGACCCGGACTTTGTCCCGAAGTTCGGACGGACCAGCAGAACCCGAACTTCCAGGTGTTCGCTCAACTCTACTCAACATCACAGGACACAGTATACAGCTCAGCATCAGAGGACAGAGTATACAGCCTCAGAATCACAGGACAGAGTATACAGCTCAGCATCACAGGACAAAGTATACAGCTCAGCCTCACAGGGCAGAGTATACAGCCCAGCATCACAGGACAGAGTATACAGCCCCAGAATCACAGGACAGAGTATATAGCTCAGAATCACAGGACAGTGATGGGTGTATTTTACAATAATGAGGATGATGATGACGGGTGTATTATACAGTGATGAGGATGATGATGATGGGTGTATTATACAATGATGAGGATGATGATGATGGGTGTAATATACAATGATGAGGATGATGGTGACGGGTGTATTATACAATTATGAGGATAGCGATGATGGAGGGATTATACAATGAATAGGATGATTGTGATCATGATTGTAAGTGTAGTCATGTACTCCCTTGGGAGTGGCTGGTAGTTGTGGTTCGCCTTATAGCTACCCTCAATCCCACCATATCTCACACATTTGAAGTCACTGAACAGGCCAGATCTTGCTTTTTTTTGTTTTAATTTAGGGGATTTAACTTGGATGGGGAAAAGGGGTGACTGTGGGATGCCCAAAGAATTGGTTACAGGACCATCTATATACACGACCGTATATAAACTTTACTTCCTCCAGCATATCTGTTCTGCATACTATTGCTCCTTCACTTCTCTCCAGCACATCATTTGCAGACTATTGCTCCTTCACTTCTCTCCAGCACATCACTTAGTTCCTGACCTGAATGGAAATTTATCAGGCTCACATAACTCCTTTCTCTTCACTGCAACTAGCACATTTTGAGGCCAGAAAACTGTCAGCAGGGCCTCCGGACCACCTGTTACAAGCCAGGGTCTTGGACCCCTCAAAGTGTAGCTTAGTACGTTGGTGCTAGCTGGACCTTTGATGTACTACAACTCCCAGCCCATCCCTCTGCCAGGTCCCACCGACCTGCTTTCCTCACAGTGACATTCCTTCCCCTGACTGGCTCCCAAAGCGTCTGCAGACTGTCCTCTATTCCTCTCCCAGACTGCTCCGGCCTTTCTCTTCCAGCTCCCAGGGTCTGTCACTCACCAACTCCAGTGGATACTTTAAAGTGTTCTCAATAGCTCCTCTGCTGTTCTCCTACTCCCTTGTGCTGCTCCAGGAATCAACTCCAATTCTGGCTGCACTCGAGTCTCCTGGTCTCAAGGTCGCCCCCCCCCCCCACACTGGGGGCTCCCACAGCACCTCTGCTACATCTTCCGCACTTCCACTCAACTACTCCTCCCCCCTGCTGGCAGACTGCTGTATTTAAAGCGGTTGTCAACCCTTGATAACCACTTTAACCTACAGATAAGCCCATAATAAGGCTTACCTGTAGGTTTCCTGCATATCTCCTAAACTTGCACCGTTTAGGAGATATACAGTGTACTGTGATGTGCCCACGTCATCGGGCACATGTGCAGTGAAGAAACGGCCTCCGTGTCGTTCCTTCACTGAGATTGTGCTGCGATTGGCGGCTCTCCCACGCATGCAAGAGAGTGACGTCACGCAACTTTGGCCAGTCACATCGCCGAAGTCCAAGGAAGAGAGGCAGAAGATGGATGCTTCCTGGGGAGGGGACATCATGGGACAGCGCGGGCTTACAATGCAGGTAAGTGCCACATAATGGGCTAATATGCAATGCATACTAGCCCATTATGCCTTTACATTGCAGGGGAATAAAGAGGAAGTAAAACCCATCAGGGTTTACTTCCTATTTAAGGAGGCCTGCCCCCTGCCAATCCAGACTGTAGATTGGTCAGGGCTCCTTGTCATACATCAGGAAGTGACACCTCCTCATCCATCCCCCTCTCCAGAACATTCTCTGCTAAAGGGGGAGGAAACTTACAAGGGGTGTTCCTTCCTTCTGTCTCCAGCCACTCCCTGAGCCACTCCCCAGATCAGATCAAAACATTCAGGCCTGCACGTACAGTCGGGCCTGACTAAATTTAGCCTCTCCTAGCAAAAACCCACTACAAAATGCACCTATCACTATGGGGGCACTACATAAAATACACCTGTCATCATCATCCTCATCCTTGTGATTCTGGCCTGGGCCCAGTTACTGAGTGAAGACAGGAGAGAATGTATTATATTAATAAACATTCAACTCTTGCAATAAAGTGAATCATGTGCAATCACTAAAGGGCACATAAAAAATTCAGAAATGACACAAGTCCATTTATTCCACCCAAAAGTGACAAGGTAACACTCAAAGTCTTCCGTGTGGGTTCCCTTATGTATTCCTTCCCTGATTCAAATGCCAGCAGCTAGACCCCCACACTATAAGATGTCTAGTGCACTTAGTATGAAACAAGGAAGCTCTTTGAATGGTGTTATGTAATGACCAGGAAACCACTGGGGTAGTCAGCAGGGTCTGTGTATGACCGTCAGCTTTGCCAGGCACCGCACCACCATCAGGTATAAAATAAACACAGAAGCTCCATAGTGTAAAACCTCTAGGTCATAAAAGAAAGGCACTCACATTTCTAATGTAAAAAAAGAGACAGATTAGAAAGAACCCAGAAACCACTACTCCTAGCAGGCATGATAATGTCAGTACAAGGCAATTTACAGCCTCCTAATAATCTACCATCAGCAGCCCCAGTCACTTGCATTTATTACCAGTCCTCAATGTACAGCCCACCTCACATGCATCCATCACCAATCCCAAATGCCAGGCCTCCAGGGATAAGCCCCCCTCCCCATGCAAAAAACAATTAGTTTGCATGGACACTCACCTGCAGAGGTAAATACCCTCAAAGAAAGGGCAACAAAAGCAAACAAAGTGCTTAAGCAGACTAGACTTGTTACAAATGAAACCGAAGCCAAATTCCAGCCCCAGTCCCCAGTTTCTCTCCTCCCCGCAGAGTGAAGAGCTATATAATTACAGTGTGAATTGAAATATAAAGAGAGATTTTCCAGTAGATGAAGAGTACAGTGACCCCCCCCCCCCCCCCCATCAGATATGTAGATGAGTTGTGGGTTGAAGGAGTACAGGGGGAGATTGTTATCCAGTTGGCAGCTGTGCCATAGCCATTTCAGAATAACCAGAGCGAATCTATGTATGCATGCATCTCCCACACAGCAGCAGACAGACAGGCAGGCAGTGTACAGAGAAGCAAGCTCCACTCTCTGTCTGGCTGGCTGCAGCTCTGCATTCACTGCTGCCTGCCTCTCCCTGTGCAGGGTCGTGAGGATGGATGGGACTGGCATATCTCTGTAGAAACACACAATAACAATATATATTCACGTAATGCAACTGGAGAGCAATAACTGAGATCAAGATCAATATAGCTCAATACTGTATTCAGGCTGCTTTCAGGGAATTCCAAACCTGAGAATGTCCCCAAGAGCAGAGGCACACTTAAATGGCAAATAAATCACAATATGACACTTTATATCGGATTGGTTACCTCTACTCAAATTGGCTCTATGAGTTCAGGCAGGAGAAGAGCAGAAGAATGACCTTCTCTTATGTCAGTCCTCTCTCTCTTCCATCCCCTGACACCACAGGCCCAACTACACACACTGTACTCAGTTGTACATTTAATGGCTTAACTTCCCAGATAAACTATCCCGCACACCCACTACATACATATATAGAGCACTGAACATGTGTGTGCATGCCCATATGGCACCAGTAACTTCAGTCTCTTGGAAGGAAGATGAGGTTTTGGATCTTCAGCTAGCTACTCTCATTAGTGGACTTAAACTCCTGAATAGCAGGGCCAAACAAGATTATCAAGTAAAGAATGCAGGATCTTCTTCAGCAAGGTGAAATGACAATGGTGTCTGTATACAGTGTTTCTGTATTTGAATGGCCTTGTGTCCTGTGGCACTACAGGTGTCAGCAAGGTGACTAAGAGCAATGATGTCTGTATACAGTGTCCATACAAATCTATCTGTGTGCAGTATCCTTGTTTCCTGCAAATGGGCAAATGCCCACTCACCCAATCCTATGGTTAAGGCACAAACAAATGTCCTGGAACAGGCAGGTTGTTCTAGTGACCCGACTGGTCACCTCACACTGGAACGCTTCACACCGTCAATGCAAGCGTGTCTAGATATGCAGCTGGGATCCCCCTCTCTTTCTGGCTGGATGTCCCTGACCGGCTGTAGATGCCTGAAACAATGTGGTGGACTGACCTGGGAGATAGCACCTTTCCCCTAATTCCAGTCCCTTCTCCTGCCTCATGTTAACTGAAAATCTCCTCAGATCAGCAAGATGGAGTCTCTAGTTCCTTTCCCCCCATAGCAGGGTGGCTCTTGTAGTTTTGTGTCCACAGAAAGCTATAGGGTTGTTTTAGATAGGGACTACATATCCCAGAGTCCTTTGCAGCTGATGCTGCTTGTTAAAGTCCCTCTGATAGGCTCCTGTAATTGCTCCTATAATTGGCTTTCTTCCTCCTGCCAATAGGGAAACAGGGGAGGGTGCAGAGTGAGTAGCTCTGTGTGTCTGTCTCCAGACAGAAGAAGAAGAGAAGGAGGGGGGGGGGGATTCCACCACAGCTGCTGACAGGCACTTTCTCCCTCAAAGAAGAATCTCGGCCAGCTTGGCGAGGCCGCTGCATACACATATATGCTTAATTATGTTACAATATTAAATTGATGGAACAAGCTGAAAACAAAGTAGGAGAGAAGTTGAAACATAGGAAAAAAGTTTTTAGGGGGAGTGCCATAATTAGGAATAGAGCAAATAGGGTGATGGTGCTCTGGTCATTTGTCCAGCCTTTTTTCTTAAACGTTTTTATTTTTTTTTATTGTTAGCCAATGGAAAGCTAGTCACTAGGGGGAAAAAATGCCACATATGCAAGTTTTTGCACACTTTCAGGCTAAGTTCTTACCAAGCGTCTTGTGAATGAGCTACACACATAGGGCAGCCCTTTTATTTAAATGGGCTGCCTTATGCATGAAAAATGTACGAAATAAGCTCCCGTACTTCTTTGCCATTGAGCTTTATGCATTTTAAAGTGTGTCTGCTTGCCATGTTTGTGGTACAATTACCAATGAATAGCTCTGCAAGCATAACATGTGGGCACATTCACAAAACACTTAGGTGTGAATAGAAGGTTAACATCTATCGGGTCCAAAAACTCTTGAAACTAGAAGCTCAAACAAAGCTCATGTACTTTTTTGAGCTTTAAGTGACATTAAAGTGATTGTAAACGATCACCTTGTAAAACAACCCATTCAATTTAAAATATAATTGAAAGGCAAAACATTTGTGTATAGATATAAAAAAATATATAAATACCGTTTTATTCCCTTTTTTATAAGTGATCATATTCCCCCTGTTCCCTGTGTTCTCTGTTGCATAAGAGTTGGGGGAGGAGAAGTAACAGGACACTGAGCTTCCCAGTGAAAGGCTGTGCACTGGGGTCTGATCATTGGAGGAGAGTTCCCAGCACAGCTAGAGAATTGACCATGGTGTGTTCTTCCACTTAATGTGGTCAGGTTTTAATAGGAGAGCAAATGGATTGGCAGGAACACCAGGGATTTCACACAAAGGAATCAATAAAAAAAGATACTTTTTCATACAAGTACATCGTACAGCAGGCACATATCAGGAATATAATATGTTGGGATAACAAACAGTTTAAGCTCAGGTGTGAAGAAGAGAAGGAGATCAATGAAAACCAAGGGATTTTGAATGTTAAGCATTTTGGAGAATCAAGCTACAAAACATGGGACCTATGTGAATGGGGCCTATACCCTGTGAGTTTAAAGCTGGCCATAGATGGATGAGTTTTTCTCATTTAACTGGTTGGTTGAACAAAAAAAAACTGACCCGAATATTTCATTCACACATTTGAATATACACAAACTGTAAATCAAGTCTACAAACACATTTGTAGTCAGTCAATGCGTTTCACAGACAATTCAGCTTCTTCAAGGCTAGACTGGGGTACAGGTGTTGAATTTTAGTTGGTCAGAGGCAGTGACATCGCTAGTGCTGGGCCCCAGAATGAATGACCAATATCTCCTGAGGGGTGCTCCAGGTCTTCCGGCACTGGCATCTCTTTCCTACGGCTGCCTGTCAAAGTGATAGAATTTAGAGCCGAGGAAAGCTCCCCCTAGGAACGAGAGCCTGGAAGGAAGGACATACCCTTGGCCATCTTTTACGCTGTGTCTAAGGTCTGTAAGTTTGGGGGGGGCGGAACGTAAACTGGGGGAAGGGTGGGATGGGGGAATATAGTTTTTGCTGGAGGCTAGGGTTTTTTTGTGCTGGGTGGAAAGACCCCTGTACTAAACCTTGCACTCTTTGCATTACACACCCCTGACCCCTGCACTCGGTGGCTTCAGATTACTGTACTCTATTCACTATATTGTACATTACATAGTTATGACCAAAGTATTCGTTGTCTCAACAGTTGCTAGTTGCTAAGCAATTCCAGACTTTTGAAATTACATTCTTCTTTAAGGTAGACTCAGACAAAGTGTAAGCTCTCTCTATTTTCACTATTTGTACAAAAGTTTAGGTTTGAAGCACAGACCCCCAAAACATGCCCTGCAGAATTGTCAGGTTGTCCCGGGTTCTATTCCCAAGTGGGTGCAGGGCAGTCAAGCACACAGCAGCCCCACAGTATCGTGACACAATGACCAGGCAGTGAGTATCTTTTTAAGGTTTAATGCTCATTGAACTTGGATGGGACGTAGAGGAGCTTTGGGTAGGCTTGCCACCTCATCCTTTTAAAACTGAACACATTAAGCACACAGGTTCTGTTGTTGATTAAGGTGGTAATTAAACTCACTTAGTGCCTTAACTGCATTAATTTAGCCTTAGAACCTAAAATGTGTTCGGCTTTAAAGGGATGAGGTGGCAACCCTTGCTTTGGGATAGTCCAAAATTTAGTGCGCAAGATATTCAAAGGACTCAGGGGCATACTTTCCCTCCCCTCTTGCAGAGAATAAAGGCACAAGCACTTCTGAGACTTTTAGCAGGGCAATTCCCACTTTGGCAACACTAGCACAGCCACAAAAGGGGTTAAACTGCAAGCAGTCACTAGGATCTCACTTCCAGGTCTCTACTCACTGGGGTTGTTTTACTAAAACTGGAGATTGAAAAATCCAGTGCAGCTGTGCTTGATAGCAAATCAGCCTCTAACTTCAGCTTGTTCAATTAAGCTTTGACAAAAAAAAAAAATGGAAGCTGATTGGTTTCTAGAAAGAGTTGCATCAGATTTTGCACTCCCCAGCTTTAGTAAAATACCGCCACTGTGTCCCCAGATACCAAGATAGATGCTACTGGCTAGACAACGTACCATGAATCTCCAGGCTAGACTGTCAGTGCACCCCCTTACTTTGCTCTGAACTGCTTCCAGGAAAATAGGCCTCCCAGCTACAGCAGATCTTCCAGGCTGGGATTGTCAGAGACCATGAACCAGACAGAATATGCAGTTAGAATTACACCTTTAATGTAATAGTAAAAAACAGTACAGATCAGGATCATAATCAAAAACAGAAGCCAGGGTTAGGAAGCCAAAACAGGTAATCAGAGTAATCAGACTAGCCGGAATCAGGAAGCCAGGAATCAGCGTTGTCAAAAGCCAAAGATCAGGAACCAGAAGAAACGTCTGCTGACCAAGACGAAGGCACAAAAGGAATGAACAAGGCAGTTTACCTAGCCAGAAGGGGCTGGCTGTAGGCTGGACTGATGAGGTAGGCAATGGTAATCAGGTGAGTCACTGTGAAAACAATGAGTGGCTGGTAATTAACCGACAGCTGAGCAGCCTTGAGCACTGTGAAGAAAGCTGCTAGAAGCCCAGCCCTCCTCAATGACCCCTCCCCCTTGTAAGGGCACCAGGCTTTATGGGAAAACATCTGGGGAAAGCATGGAGGAGGGCAGGAGCATGTACGTCTGAGGGTGAGACCCAAGAGCTTTTCTCCAGACCGTAACCTCTCCAATGAACAAGGTACTGTATGCACCCACGAAACCTACAGGAGTCAATGATAGATTGTATCTCATACTCCTGATGGTTGTCAACCTGAACCAGGCAAGGACATGGTATCGAGGTGGTATAGTGGTTGCACACCAAAGGAAACATGGAATACCTTAGAAAAATGCATGTTCGAAGGAAGATCGATTGCATAGGCTATAAGGTTGATCCTACGGAGAATGCGGAAAGGCCTGGTATACCACGGCACCAGTTTTAGTGAGGGAACACAAAGTCAGGGGTTATGAGAAGACAGCCAGACCCTCTCCCCAACTTGGTAGGAGGGGCAGGTCGGTGTCTGCGGTCAGCATGGAGTCTGTACCTCTGTCTGGCGCATTGCAAGGATTCTTGAACCTGCACCCAAGTGGAATGGAGTTCACTAAGATGTTCCTCTAATGCAGGAATTCCTTGTGGGACAAATTTGTCAGGCAACATGGATGGCTGGAACCCATAATTTGCCATAAACGGACACGGGAAGCTGCACTGATGTCGATATTGTGAGCCTACTCAGCCCAAGGTATCAGGTCTGACCAGTTGGTATGGTGGTCAGAAATATAGCAACTTAAGAACTGTTCCAAGGCTTGGATGGCCCGTTCTGCGGTCTGTGGGTGATATGCCAAGGAGAAGGAAAGCTAAATTCCCAACTGTGCACAAAAGGCTCTCCAAAACCTGGACACAAACTGTCCACCCCTGTCCAAGATGAGTCATAAGTAACCCATGGACCCGAAAGACCTCCCGAGTGAAAATTTGTGACAGTTCTTTGGACCTAGGATACTTCTTTAGCCACTTCCCTACCGCCGTATACAGAATGATGGCTGGGAAATGGTTCAGTTATCCTGACTGGGCGTCATATGACGTCCAGTAGGATAACAGTGTAGCGCGCGCCTGTGGGAGGGCGCAGCGTGGCAATCACGGGCCATCCCTGATCAGGGCAAACAGCCAATAAAATTGGCTGTTTACCACGTGATCGGCTGTATCTAAACACAGCCGGTCACTTCCTGTATACCGGAATGAGGGAGAGCGGAGGTGCGCTTGCAGCGTGCCTCCAGACGAGTGCACGTCGGCGATCGTGGGGGCAGGTGTTCCTTGGACACAGTGCTTCCCCAATCAAGGTAAACAGCCAATGAAATTGGCTGTTTACCACGTGGCCAGCTGTGTCCAATCACAGCCAGTCACAAATGTAAACACAACACTGCCAGTTACTATCTGATCTCTGCTTCTCCTTACACCGATCGTGTGAGGAGAGGAGATCAGTGAGTACCTGTCAGTGTCTGTCTGGAAAAACTGTCAACTGTCACCTACACAGCACACAGCCCCTCCCCCCAATAAAGAGAGAACCTGTCACCTGCGCTGTCACACAGCCTGTCAGGATCTTTCACAGCCGTCAGGATCTGTCACAGCCCGTCAGGATCTATTGCAGCCCATCAGGATCTGTTACAGCCCGTTAGGATCTGTTACAGACGTCAGGATGTGTTACAGCCTTCAGGATCTGTTATAGCCCTCAGGATCTGTTACAGCCGTCAGGATCTGTCACAACCCCTCTGTCACAGCCCGTCAGCATCTGTCACAGCCCGTCAGCTCAGCAGCATCTGTCACAGCCCGTCAGTCTGTCAGCATCTGTCACAACCCGCCAGCCGTCAGCATCTGTCACAGCCCGTCAGCATCTGTCACAGCCCATCAGCCAGTCAGCATCTGTCACAGCCTGTAAGCCCATCAGCATCTGTCACAGCCCATCAGCATCTGTCACAGCCTGTCAGTAACAGCCTGTCAGGATCTGTCATAGCCCGTCAATCACAGCCCAGGTCACAGGCCCGATACCAGTACTGCCACCAATACTCTCATAAATAACGTCACACAGGCCCGCCATCATGTCTGAGAGAGTGTACACACCTGAGGAGGCATATGAGATCCATGCTATGTCGGATAATGAGAGCATCGGGGAGCTCCCATCATCCGATTCTGGTTAGGAATATGAGCCAGTGGAGGATAGTGGATCGGAGACAGAGTCAGAGGAGGAAACTCCTAAAAGAATTAAAAGAACAGGCCCAAGATCTGAAGACCTGCCTTCCACCAGCAGCACCAGACCCCAGGAAGGGGAGCCCAGAACTAGTACTGGAATTAGACGCCCTGCCCAAAGAATCCAGTCCTACCTTCCCGAAGCCCTGGCAAACCCCTTATGGTTGCCTGCCAACTCGGGGTCTGCTAGAATCTCTCCTTTCACATAGCAGCGAGGTGTTCAGCCCGACACCATACATTTCACCCAATTTGAATATTTTTCTTTATTTTTCCCTGAGGATTTGCTGCAGAGTATTGTGGACCAAACTAACTTGTATGCAGAACAATTTATTGCTGCCATCCCCAATTCCTCCTATGCCCATTTATTCCTTTGGGGTCGTCTCATGCTGGATGAAATTATTTTTGGGCCTTACCTTTAATATGGGGCTTACAAAGAAAAACGAACACCACGCCTATTGGTCCACCAACCCCATCCACCACATGGCAATATACTCAGCGGTTATGTCCAGGACACACTACAATACAATTATGCATTTCCTGCATTTCAATGATAATGCGCAGTGCCTTCTCTACAAGATGCCCTCTCTAATCAATTCCTTTTCACAGAAATTTGTGGAGGTGTTAATCCCCAATAAAAATACATGTGTGGATGAGCTCCTCATACATTTCACTGGGCGGCTGCAATTCAAGCACTACATACCCAGCAAGAGAGCTAGGTATAGGGTAAAACTGAACAAATTGTGTGTTCGAGCCACTGGATATGTATACACACAAAAGACTCCCTGCTCCAGCTCTGTGATTGCCCCACATATATTGGAACCAGTGGAAAGATTGTCTGGGAGCTGGCATACCCCCTGTTTGGAAAAGGCTACCATTTATACATCGATAATTATTACACTAGCCTGCCCCTATTTTGTCACCTTTACAGCAAAGACACCCAGGCCTGAGGCACCTTCCAAAAGAAACGGTAGGGACAAGAAAGACGTTCACATCCTCTCTACCATCCACAATGACACCGTGGTGGAGGTTCAGAGAAGGCCCCCGTTGTAAAGCCTGAATGTGTCCAGGACTATAACATGTTCATGGGGGGGGGGGGGGTTAAATGACCAGATGATGCAGTCCTATATGTCAAACCGAAAGTCCCGTTATTGATACAAGAAGGTGGCGTTTCAACTTTTTCACATGGCCCTGTACAATTAATTTGTCTGTTTCCAAAAAGCATTCCAAGACCCACCCATCACCCACCTCAAATATATTGAAGATCTTGTTCTTGCCCTCATTTACCAACAAGGACCCGACCTAGCAAACATTTGCTCTGATAGTGTGAGCCGGCTTCATGAGCAACATTTTCCCTACAACATCCCCCTCACAGAATCCGGAAGAAGACGCCAGAGGAAATGTCGTGTTTGCAGCAGAAGAGGAATTAGCAGATATACTAGTTTCTATTGCCCCCAATGTGCCTTCCAACCTGGACTGTGCATTGGAGATTGTTTCAAGATTTATCACACATCTGGCAGATATTAGTTCCCCTTATTTTTAAGATTGTCATTTCCCTGTGTCAACCTTTTGGGATCATTTGCCTGCTACCACGTTTTTACCTTCCACGTAAACTGACCCTGGCCTGTTTACCGACGATGTCTTTGCCTGCCATTTTAAACCATGTTTCCGACTACCACGTGCACTGACCTCGGCCTGTTTACCGAAGATGCCTTTGCCTGATGTTTTAAACCATGTTTCTGACATCCACGTGCATCAACCTCGGCCTGTTAATTGACCATGTCTTTTGCCTTCCACTTGGACTGATCTTTTGCCCTTCTACTTTAGTACATAGGGGTCTCACATATGTGAGGGGCTCCAGAAAAGCGTTTGGAGTAAAGAAAACTAGTTTTTTGGTTTTCTGTGTTCCCAGAACAGGGTCTGGTTTGCAGTCTGTTAATGATCCCCAATGCCGCTGCTATCCCTTGGCTGCTCATATCCCAAATGACTATAACATGTATAGCAATGGGTAGTAACGTCAATAGGCTCCTCCCCAACGCATTTCGTCACAGGCGATCTGAATTTATCAGGAGTATTAAGCCTTGAAAACCCTTAATAAAGTCATGGTGGTCGTGGTGATGTTTATTGATTTGTGGCACTATATATGCACTATGCACTTTAGTCACTAGGTGAGTGTATCATTATAATAAGGTTATTTCACTTGTTTAGGATTACGCTGCACCATTTGTAGTAATTTTAGTTGAAGTATTTGGGGTACTGTTTAGGTGACTGGCTGCATCCACTCATCAGCACTTAGAATAATAGCGCAGTATTTTTACTCAGCTGTCAATGCTTTGGCTGTGCTGACAGTATCTCTGCCTATACGAACTATGGACCACTGCACTATTAAAACTGCAGATAATCTTTTGTTATTTGGCATGTACATGCTATGTGTTAGAAATATGAAGGGCCTTCAAAAATGTGATCAGTAGTCAGAAAATGATATGTGTAATGTATGCTTCTAAAATGCCTGACGGTGCTACTTCAATGTTGGGCCTCTGTATGTGGCCAGGCTGTGTAAAAGGCTCACACATGTGGTATCACTATACTCAAGAGGAGTAGCAGAATGTATTTTGGGGTGTAATTTTTGCTATGCACATGCTGTGTGTTGGAAATATTTTATGAATGGACAACTTTGTGTAAAAAAAAATGCAGTTTCATTTTTTTTTCACATTTTGCAAAAACTCCTGGAAAAAAATGAACCATTCAAAAGACTCATCATGCCTCATAGATTATATGTTGGGTTGTTAGCTTTCCAAAATGGGGTCATTTTGTTGGTTATTCCATTGTCCTGGTGCTCCAGGGCCTTCAAAAGTGTAATAGGTAGGCTGTTTAAAAGTCTCACAAATGTGGTATTGCCATACTCAGGAGGAGTAACAGAATGTATTTTGGGGTGTCATGTGTGCTATGTACATGCTATGTGATAGAAATATCTTATAAATGGACAACTTTGTGTAAAAAAAAGCGTTTTCATTTTTTTCCACGTATTCCAAAAACATCTGGAAAAAAATGAACCATTCAAAAGACTCACTATGCCTCATAGATTATACGTTGGGGTAGTAGCTTTCCAAAATGGGGTAATTTTGTTGGTAATTCCTTTGTCCTCGTGCTCCAGGGCCTTCAAAACTGTAATAGGTGGTTGAGAAATGAGATGTGCAATTTATGGTTGTAAAATGCCTGAAGGTGCTATGTCAATGCTGGGCTGTGAAAATGTCCCTCACATGTGGTATCGCCATACTCAGGAGGAGTAGTAGAATGTATTTTGGGGTGTAATTTGTGGTATGCATATGCCATGTGAGAGAAATAACCTGTTATAATGAAAATTTTATGGAAAAAAAAAATGTTGATTTTCCACAGAATGTGGGGACAAAAAAAATTAAACCGTGAAAAAACTCACCATGCATCTTACTAAATACCTTGGAATGTCTACTTTCCAAAAGGGGGGGTGTTTGTACTTCCCTTGCTTGTTAGGGTCTCAAGAAATGAGATAGGCCGTCAGTACATCAGGTGTGATCAGATGTGATCAATTTTCAGTGATTTGCGCCATAGCTTGTAAACTCTATAACTTTCACACAGGCTAAATAATATCCACTAATTTAGGTTATTTTTTACCAAAGATATGTAGCAGTATACATTTTGGCCCACATTTATAAAGAAAAATGACCTTTTTTTGCAACATTTTACAGTAGAAACTTAAAAAAAGTGTTTTTTATTTAAAAAAAAAACCCAGTGGGGACTAAATACCACCAAAAGAAAGCTCTATTTGTAAGAAAACACTGGATACAGTGTAGCATGACAGAGTAATTGTCACTCAAAGTGTGAGAGCAGTGAAAGCTGAAAATTGGTCCGGTAGGGAACTGTTCTAAGTGCATGGTATTGAAGTGGTTAGACTGAAGTATATATATATTATATTAATCATACCGGGTAAGAATGAGACTATGTAATTGAAGCTTGACAGAAAAAGGACCCATCTTGCCCTTCTAGGAGATAAGCGTTCTGCCTCAGACAAAAATGTTAGATTCTTATAGTCAGTCAAAATGAGGACCAGCGCAGTAGTACCCTCGAGGAGATGCTTCCATTCTTTGAGAGCAAAAATGATGGCTATTAATTCTCTGTTCCTAATCTCGAAATTGCATTCTGCAGGAGACAGTTTCTTAGAAAAGTAGCCACAGGGATGCATAACACTCTCAGAGGTAGAACGTTGAGGCAGGAGGGTGCCTACTCCAGTCAAAGATGCATAAACCTCAAGAATGAAGGGTAATATAGGATCAGCATGTGCTAGCATAGGGGCTGTAGCAAAAGCAGCCTTGAGGGATTGAAAGGCTTTAATGGACTCTGGGGACAAATTCTGTGGGTTGCCATCCCTCCTGGTCATATCAGTCAGGGGTTTGACCAGAGCAGAGAAATTACAAATTAATTTCAGATAATAATTGGCAAAGCCAAGAAAACTTTGTAGCGGACGTAGACCAACAGTTTGAGGCCACTGTAAGCCAGCCTGCAGATAGTTTTTCTGGGTTCATTGAAAATCCGGCAGTAGAAATGACATGTTCTCCTGTTCACGATGGAATTTGCAATTTTCCAACTTACAATACAGGTTATTTTCTCTCAACTTTTGTAGCACATGGTAAACATCGGTGTGGTGGTTCTCTAGGTATTTCGAATATATGAGAATATCATCGAGGTAAACCACCACACATTGCTGCAACATATCTCGGAAGACATCATTGATGAATCCCTGAAAACTGCAGGAGCGTTGCAGAGATCAAAGGGCATTACAAGGTATTCATAGTGTCTGGTCCTGGTATTAAACACATTCGCCGCCCTCTTTAATCCTCATGAGATTGTACGCCCCTCTCAAATCGAGCTTCATGAAGACTGTTGCTCCCTTAAGGCGGGCAAATAATTCCGTAATCAATGGGATCAGATAAGCGTTCTTAACTGTAATTCGATTGAGACCCCTATAATCAATATTAGGTCTCAGTTCACCACTCTTTTTCAGCAGAAGCCAGCACCGGCAGGAAATTAGGGTTTGTGGATGAACCCCTGGGAAAGTGAATCTGCAACATAGTCATCCATGGCTTTATCCTCAGAGACAGATAAAGGGTATACCCGGCCTTGAGGAAGAATGGAGGGCAATTGCGCAATCATAAGGCCGTTGTGGAGACAAAATACTGGCCTGACCTTTGTTAAAGAAATCACTAAATTCACAATATTCCTCTGGCAATGAAGAGAGTGAAGATGTGCACATGAACTTAATTACTTTCTGAAAACATGTATTACTGCATTGTGGCCACAAGAGAGAACCTCAGCACAATGCCATCAAAAGAGGTATGTGCCTCTGTAACAAAGGATAACCAATGACCACCAGGTAATGAGGTGAGGAAATGGCTTTAAATTGGATTATCCGATTAACCGGAACTAGAGGCTTATCCTCCAGGATAGCTGGGAACGCAAACACGCTGCCTAAGATCTGTCCCCTACAGGACCTCAGGTGCAGGCATTTTCCCAGGCATGTAGGACAAGACTTCAATAAGTGACATGCCTGGCCACAATAAAGGCACAGTCTCTCCCTCTTTCTAAAGGTCCTCTGTTCAGCAGACAGATGTATGAAGCCCAGCAGGAGTCTGGTATCAATGAGTATGGCAAACAAAATCAACTACTCAAGATTCCTGGGTATGTCTTGGGCTGCAATCTCATCTTTAATGTTATCTGAGAGACTATGAGAAAAAGCAGCCACGAGGGCCTCGTTGTTCCAACCATCCTCTGCTGCCAGAGTATGTAATTCAATGACGTAGTCGGCAACAGTTCTCATAATCTAATGGACATGAGACTTTTGGCAGCAGAAGTGGAGCGAGCGGGAATATCAAATGCCCTTTTAAAGGAGGCCACAGGGTAATTCTGGATAACAGATTTTTGCATCTCCCACAGAGGATTTTCTCAAGCCAAGGCTTTATCAGAAAGCAAATAATGAACTCTACTTTGCTTCTGTCCGTAGGGAACACCTGGGGCAGCATTTCAAAATAGAGCAAAGGAAGTTGACTGCACAAAGGTTTAGCTGAATACAATGGCGGATTTATTATAAATCCATCCATTGATGAAAAATATTTACAGAAAAAGTGCAGACATCAAACAGCGGACTGGTGAATATTGATGCGTTTCACAAACTAAATGTTCCCTTAGTCATAACCTAATGACTTTAATGAGGTTATGACTAAGCGAACACATAGTTCGTGAAACGCGTCAATCTTCACCAATCCTTTATGATGTCTGCACTTTTTCTGTAAATATTTTTCATCACTGGATGAATTTAAAATAAATCAGTCATTGTATTCAGCTTAACCTGCGTGCGGTCAACTGTGAGTGTGTGGGCGGGAAGAGGAAGGAGCTGCACAGACAGAGAGTGAACAGCAGGACAGAGAGGGGCTGGAGAGAAGCTGGCCACCCATTACCAGACTGACTATATGTACTCCGGAACAGGGTGGAGTTTGCATGCACCATCTAGGAGAAAGAACTGGAGAGGAAAGATGTGTAACATCAGCAAACTGTCCTGAAAACTGCAGTGGTCCGGAGGTGAAACTGGCAGATTGTTTCCTCAAGGGATGTCCGGAATCACTCACTGGAGGATTTCTTCCCTTCTAAGCAAGAAGTCACGTGATGCGTGACGTAATGCGTAGGGCGTGAGCGGAGGTGACCGGAAGTGACGTAACCCTTCTTCCACATATGCCAACATTAAAACTGGGGAGACGTGGAGGAACCAAATGAAACAAGAGGGCTCCATAGGAGCACAGGGTGACCCCCAGTGGCGAATGATCGTTACAACACACCATCCTACCAAAGAAACCTTTATGTGCAAAAGCCCTAGCACACTCAGGTGAGAGGTTAGAGCACTTATAGGAGACACAGTTAAGAAAAAGTCACAAGTTCATCTGTATTTGTCACAACAGCACCCTTTAACCGTGGAAGGATGGTTTAATCACAAAATATAAGAAAGAGACACTAGAATGATTGAAGATTGAACGAGACCGCACATTTATTGTTTTGGATTTATAAGCTGAGCATTCTGGACAGAAAATTTGCCGAGACTGTATTAAGACACATATATGTCATTGCCTGTGTCCAGCCTTGAGACACAGAGGATTGGACTAAGGATATGATGTTAGAGCACTTTGTTTTATGTTTTTTTCAGAAGCATTTTATTTGAGTTAAATGCATGTAAGGAAATTAATGCATTTAGATATATGTTACATTTATAGATATATTTGCTTTATATTTATTCACTTCATGTGGTAGCGCTGAGCACATCCATATACACTACCTCACAAAATAGTCACGGATAACTATTTTTAGCAACAGCAGCTGCCATAACACATTCGTTTTTGTTATAATCACTAAGTGGGAGCGCGAGAGTAACATACCACATTCACCAGATAGGGGTATAGAGTCACCAGATAGCAGTATACAGAGCCCCAGATAGCAGTATACAGAGTCCCAGATAGCAGTATACAGAGTCCCAGATAGGGGTATACAGGGCCCCATATATCAGTATACAGAGCCCCAAATAGCAGTATACAGAGTCCTAGATAGCAGTATACAGAGCCCCAGATAGTAGTATACACAGTCCCAGATAACAGTATTCAGAGTCCCCTATAGCAGTATTCAGAGCCCCAGATAGCAGTATTCAGAGTCCCGTATAGCAGTATACAGAGCCCCATATAGCAGTATACAGAGTCCCAGACAGGAGTATACAGAGCCCCAAATAGGAGTATACAGAGCCCTATATAGCAGTATTCAGAGTCCCAGATAGCATTATACAGAGTCCCATATAGCAGTATACAGAGCCCCATATAGCAGTATTCAGAGCCCCAGATAGCAGTATACAGAGTCCCATATAGCAGTATACAGAGTCCCATATAGCAGTATTCAGAGCCCCAGATAGCAGTATACAGAGTCCCATATAGCAGTATACAGAGTCCCATATAGCAGTATTCAGAGTCCCATATAGCAGTATACAGAGTCCCATATAGCAGTATTCAGAGTCCCATATAGCAGTATATAGAGTCCCATATAGCAATATTCAGAGTCCCATATAGCAGTATACAGAGTCCCATATAGCAGTATACAGAGTCCCATATAGCAGTATACAGAGTCCCATATAGCACTATACAGAGTCCCATATAGCAGTATACAAAGTCCCATATAGCAGTATTCAGACTCCCATATAGCAGTATTCAGAGTCCCATATAGCAGTATACAGAACCACAGATAGCAGTATACTGAGTCCCAGATAGCAATATTCAGAGCACCAGATAGCAGTATACAGAGTCCCATATAGCAGTATTCAGAGTCCCATATAGCAGTATACAGAGTCCCATATAGCAGTATACAGAGTTCCATATAGCAATATAAAGAGTCCCATATAGCAGTATACAGAGTCCCAGATAGCAGTATACAGAGTCCCAGATAGCAGTATTCAGAGTCCCATATAGCAGTATACAGAGTCCCATATAGCAGTATACAGAGTTCCATATAGCAATATAAAGAGTCCCATATAGCAGTATACAGAGTCCCAGATATCAGTATACAGAGTCCCATATAGCAGTATTCAGAGTCCCATATAGCAGTATTCAGAGTCCCATATAGCAGTATACAGAGTCCAATATAGCAGTATACAGAGTCCCATATACCAGTATTAAGAGTCCCATATAGCAGTATTCAGAGTCCCAGATAGCAGTATACAGAGTCCAATATAGCAGTATATAGAGTCCCATATAGCAGTATACAGAATCCCATATAGCAGTATGCAGAGTCTCAGATAGGAGTATACAGAGTTCCAGATAGGAGTATACAAAGTCACCATATAGCAGTATACAGAGTCCCATATCGCAGTATACAGAGTCACCATATAGCAGTATACAGAGCCCCATATAGCAGTATTCAGAGCCCCAGATAGCAGTATACAGAGTCCCATATAGCAGTATACAGAGTGCCAAAAAACAGTATTCAGAGCCCCAGATAGCAGTATACAGAGTCCCATATAGCAGTATACAGAGCCCCATATAGCAGTATTCAGAGTCCCATATAGCAGTATACAGAGTCTCCAGATAGGGGCTCGCGGCACTGACAGACAAACCAACTCCCCCCCCCCCCCAAATCGGGACAAAGTCCTGCACTTACCTCATCTCTTAGGCGGGCTGGACTGTGCAGAGCCGGCGAGCGGAGAGCATGCTGGAGTGTAGACTCGTGGATGGTCTGCACGGGAGCCGGTACTGAAACCCAGCGGAATGCTGTGCCTGCGTGAGTAATCAAGCAGCCAGCACGTCTGCCACAGTCCTTCCCCCACCCACCGCATCCTATAACAGTCAGTCCCTGGCTCAGGGCAGCCAATCAGACTATGTGTGTGCACCTGTTCAGCGCACATACATAGTCTTTAATGACTGACCAATCGGCTCACTACTTGCTGTCAGCAGACAGCAAGGAGCCGAGAAAAAAAAAAGTCAATACACTGGCGTCTCCTGTAGAGGGTTGGGCTGACTATTTTTTTTTTTTCTTGTCAGCGACAGGGAGCTGGCGCCCAAGCGCCCCTTATTGACCAGCCGCCGCTGGATCATTGGCACCAAATGGTGCATAGCCAGCATGCTCCGCGAGTGTGTTAGGTGCCGCATGACGATTGGAAAAAGCCAAGAACAAAGAATGGCAGACTTGCCAGCACACAGACTTAGCACAGAACCCCCATTTACTCACATAGGACTTGATGTTTTTGGACCATGGATGATCATCTCACATAAAATGAGGGGTGGGCAAGCTGGCTGCAAACAATGGGCAATGCTTTTCACCTGTATGAGTACTTGGGCCATACACATTGAGGTCATCGAATCAATGGATGCATCCAGTTTTATAAACGCCCTCAGAAGATTCTTTGCAAGCAGGGGACCAGCCAAACAAATTCCTTTCCGACTGTGGAACCAATTTCGGAGCATGTAAGGAATTACAAATAGATACTAAAGACGTTGAAGATAACAGCATCCAAAAGTACCTGGAACGTGGATATTCAACTCTCCTCATTCCTCTCACATGGGTGGAGTATGGGAACACATGATCGGAGTGACTCAACGCATTTTAGACTCTATGTTGATAACTACTAGTTTATCTTGACTCACCTATGAAGTGCTAACCACATTTAAGGCCGAAGTGTCAGCCATTGTCAATGCAAGGCCTTTGATTACAGTATCAACAGATCCAGAATCACCAAGCATTCTGACCCCAGCAATGCTCCTTACACAGAAAATAGGAGACATTCCTACTCCAGTCGGGGAAAATTGAAAAAACCTGTATAAACGCCAACAGAGACAGGTGCAGTACCTCGCTAGCACCTTTTGGGACCACTGAAGGCGTGAATATTTTGTGACAGTTTAGGAACTTCGTAAATGGCAAGCCGTAAAACAGAACATTGACGAGGGAGATGTCGCACTGCTAAGAGACAAGTAGGTGCCGCAAAACAAGTGGCCTATAGTCTCTATAGTTAAATCCACCCCTAGTGCAGATAGGAAGGTCCGCAAGGTCGAAGTAAAAATTGTCAGACAAGGGATTGTGAAAATCTTTACAAGGCTCATTACAGAAACCATCCTTTTAATGGCCAAACCGGATTATAACAAAGAAAAGGACTGAACCCCATTTTGGGAATCTTTAAAGACATTGTGGCACACTCAACCATCCTGAACAGTGCACTCCGCTGGCTTGAATTGCTGGAAGGGACTTTGGAGTCAGAGGTACCGACTTGATATTGCATTATTATGTGTACATGAAGTTATGCATTGTTGTTTTGTTATCACATATGTACCACATAGCTAGTAATAGTGGTATCTCCAGATACCAGACAGGGAGTATCATGGTACAAGAGTCCCTAGTTTAAATAATAAAATATAGTATTGTAAAAAATAATAAAAAAACTAAATTGTAAAAATAAATAAAATAAAAATAATCTCTGCCCTACTGACACTGCCCTCTGCCCTTCTGACATATATACACACACACTCATGTTTGTTTGCGCTTTGTGGTGCACACCCTAATGCAATAGGCTGCGCACACCTATGCAGATGAGATTAATAGTCTGGTAAAAGGGTCATTAAAAAAAAATCCCACCTAAAAAACAAAATCTTCCACTCACCCCTGATAAAGTTGGCCACACACATTGCAATCTGTATACAACCTACCAACAGTTTCTTAGTGTGGGGGTCTGCCTAAAAATCGATTCAGCTTCTATTCAGTCAGGTGGGCCTTCACAATACATACTAGCATTTTAAATTGTTCAGTCAGAAGCCTCTCCTGCACTAGCTGAGGAAAGTTGATTTCAAACATATGTGTTTGTTTGGAAAACATGTATACATAGGGTAAGTAGCAAACCAGAGTCTATAGCTGGCCATACATGGATCAAAATCAGCCAGGGACTGGTTGAATTTCTATCCATGTATAGGCATGGTGGTTGTACAAAAATGTCAGAACCGGTCCTTCTGTCCCTTCTATTCCCATTTTTCCTTTCTTTACCTCTTTTCCTCCCCTCCCTCCTTCCACCCTCCCCCCTCCCCTTCCCTTTCCCTATTCCCTTTTCCTTCCCCTCCCTTCTCTGTCGTGCACTACTCCATGAGCTGGATGCCTTGTATCTCTTAGATGTTTTTCTAATGCCGGTATGTGTTCTTGTAAGTTCAACTCTGTTAATGTATTATTATACATGTTTTTTTCAAAATTATATGAAATTGTTATTTTCAAATGATCACATGGATTCCTAAATGAAATAAACTATACCATTTTAATAATGTTTTTTTTTATAACATGTAATACTAAATTATGAATGTTTACAGAAAATATGTGTATGTTAAAAATACTAATTAGAATTTACCCCCAGTACCAATAGGATCCCCTGAAGAAGCTACTGGCGAAACGCGTAGTGATCCATTGGCGCTGACTTTGCGATCCCATCAGTTTGGCCCGTAGTCAGAAAAAGATCCTCTGAGACAACACTATTACCAAGGCCATCTACGCGGCTTAAAAGTCAGTTTTTCCACTTTTCTTTTTTTTTTCTTGTGTATACTAATTGGATGTGGTGCCACACTTTGCAATCTACGTCTCTAATTTTTTACTCATACTACAGACAAAAGACAGCTGCCATTTTGGTTTGAGACTCATCTTACTTAGCACCTGCAGCATTCTTCTAATACATTGGTTCCTGAAATATAACATCTATATAATTAAGAATTAGTGTCACTTCCTATACTAGGTGGTCTGCTGTCCATTTTCCTTATTCCTTTATGTTCATATTATGGCTCTCGCCCAAAATGTATTTCTCGTGATTATATCTCTTAGCTCTACCACTTACAACACCTGAGGTACACTTTACTAATGTATTTGTACTTCTTAAATGGAATTATATATCCACATCCTACCTGTAGGACGTTGTATGATGTCCTGGACTTTGAGTGGTGATACCGGGATGATGCCTGCAGCTACATTTGATGTAAAAGCAATCCTAGTGGCTAAATAGCCACTGGGTTGCTTTTGCATGTGGCAGAAAGGGCCCCCACGCCGCCTTCTGCTGCCTTTCCAGGCTCTCCTGTCCCACCAGGGAGCAGGGGACTGAAGCTGGCTGTTCTGCCGGCTTACCATAGAGAAGACCAAGGGCCGAAACATCCCCGATCTTCTCTATGGTCTAAGACAGCCTTTTTCCACCAGGCCAGGGTGCCTTGAGGTTTCTACAGGGGTGCTTTGGCAAAATGCCTAAAAATTGCCCATAAATATATTTAAGCCAACAGATGGGTCAAGCCTGCATTTTAGTTACACAGAGCCATGGGTTTTTATTGCATCCTAACAATCAGTAATGTTGGTACGAAGGGTGTTGATCGCCTACACAGCATCCTTATTTGACCCTGCCCTGCCTCTCTTCGTCAACACTGGGGTCGCATTAGCAGAGTGATGGAGAGAAACTGAGGGAGAGGAGAAATACTGGAATACTAGTCAGTACTAGTGTACAACAGTGTGTTCCCTTTGGAAGAATAAATCACCTCTAATGTTTAGTGTCCTATGTGTGTAGATGTTGCTGCATTATGGAAATCTATTAGAATATTTTTTTACATTTTAGAATGGTGTGCCTTGAGACTGTCCATAATTTTAAAGGGTGCCTTGAGATTGTCCATCGTTTTAAAGGGTGCCTTGACTGAAAAAAGGTTGAGAAATACTGGTCTAAGAAACCGGAAGGGATGAGTATTGTGTCACTTCTGGTTTCACCAGGGTGTAAACAAGCCATTTTGGCTTGTAAAAGCATCTGATCAAACTGATCTTGGTTTGATCAAATGTTATTAAGGGCAGAGGAGAGACATGGGGTCTGATAGACCCCAGATGTCTCAGTAAAGAGTACATGTCACTGCCCATGCTATCACAAGGGATGTTGTTCATACCTTGTGATAGCAATAAAGTTGCTAAAAATGTTTAGGTCACGCACAGTAAATGTAACATAACCTATGTAAACAGTGTTCGCAGCACACACGTGAGGTATGCCCACGAACATTATAGCTAGAGCAATAATTCTAGCACCAGACCTCCTGTGTAACTCTAAACTGGTAACCTGTAAAGGCTTATAAAGCGTCACCTATGGAGATTTTTAAGTACTGTAGTTTGGCACTGTTCCACGAGCGTACACAATTTTAAAGAAAAACATGTTAGGTATCTATTTACTTGGCATAACATCGTCTTTTATATCTTACAGAAAAATGAGTATTATATTGTGTTGGTGTGCACTAACATTCATTAAAGTATACTTTTTCCAAAAAATTTGCTTTCGGAAAACCGCTGTGCAAATACTGTGTGACATAAAAAATTGTAAAACCCACCATTTTATTCTCTACTGCCTATATTATGTCTGGGGTTCTAATTAATTTTCTAGAAAAAAAAAATGATGATTTTTACATGTAGGAGAGAACTGTCAGAATCTGCCCAGTAGCGAAGTAGATATTATTGCAATACCAATAAATGCATTTCCTTTACTGCATCAACTGATATTATATGTAATAGGATTATTAGTTTTAATAATTTAATATATCAGTTTTCCTCCTTCATCCAACTGACACAGATGACAAATCAGTCCTCCTCAGACTGACACCACTGATGCATTGAGAAATTGTTGTACAACTCCTGAGCTCGAATGAATCAACAACTCATAATAGCTTGGCCTGAGACACAACATATAAAGCTGTTCCAATCTGTGAGTCCCAGAAGGTTTTGCTGCCCTCCTTCAGGATCATTGGAATCCGAACAGAACTAGGAAACACAAAAAGGAGAGAGGCGCACCGACCTTGTGCAACACCATAAGACCGTTTACTAAAAATAGAAATCAAGCTTAAAATATACTCACAAACGGAGCAATATCAAAGGCGTATAGGTCAAAGCCTCTCGAGGCTCTGATGAAGAGGGTTCGCCCTGGAAACGCGTTAGCCTTCCGTAGGACGCCGTCGTGACTCCCCCCGAGCTGTGGTGGAGTTTTACTGAAGTCACTGCCTTTGACTTATACGCCTTTGATATTGCTCCGTTTGTGAGTATATTTTATGCTTCATTTCTATTTTTAATAAACGGTCTTATGGTGTTGCACAAGGTCGGTGCGCCTCTCTCCTTTTTGTGTTTCCTACCACTGATGCATTGACATTTTTTCCTTATAGTGACATCATCAACAAAGGAGCATTTTTTGCTCCCAGTCATACCACCAACAGAGGCATTTCAGGCTGGGTTCACACTGTTGTGCGAAGTGGCTCACAGCAGATGTCTGGCGTGTCCCTGTTCACCGTTTCAGTCAGAATTTTTGTCTGAATTCGGACCTGAAACTGACCCAAAGATGCACAGGACCCCTGTGCAATTCGCTCTGCAGCCGTCCCGGAGCTGTATGAACAGTCACGTAGGAGAGACGGTCACAGTCTCCTGACATGCGAATTGCAAATTGCAATAGTGTGAACCCAGCCTTAACTTTCCAGGGACATCAGCAATGCAGGGGTATTTTTTTTATCACACTGATGCTGGGGCATTTCTTTCTTCACAACTGTTAGCCCCATATTTACTGTGGGACAGTATGTGCACCAATATAGAATTCTTCAGTTCACTGCAGCATATCAAAACTATTGGCTCTATTCAGTTTGGCACAAAATGCTGCTATTAGCCCTGCTCCCTGCTCCACTCACAGTCTGGGCTTGAAAAAAGTGAAAGTAGCAGCCCTGCCACTGATCAACAGAAAGTAAAAATGTCTTCCACAGGGTGCTATGGCAAACACAGGAGTTGGAAACTATTTTAGCAAATATTTGAATCACGTATTGACAAGTGGAAAATTGTAGTGAATTTGCACTAATCACAAATCAATATTTACAAGCTGTTGGTATTATATACACAGAATAGATAAGCACATATGTGCAAAATATGAACATCCAAAAGTCTATATTATCTAACTCAATTTAACCACTTGCTCAATATTCAGTACAATGAAAAACATGCCCAGTTTTTGCTGTGGAGTGCTTCTTGCCCCACATTTCCTTTTTGTCTGGGAGAGGGCCTAGCATATGATTTTTACCTTCAGAAAACAACGCTGGCCGAAAGTGTATAGTGTATCAAGGCTGTAAAAGTCACTAGTGCAAAGTTTTGATCTGCCTCAGCTGTGGATTTAGGTTCTTTCTAGGTAAGTTTTCAATTTTATTTTCTTATTTTTCTATTGGTTGAACTCAATAGACATGTGTCATTTTTCAACCAGACTAACTATGTGGGTGCCCTTTCATATTTCAATTTTATACAACAACCCTTAAAGCTCCAACTTAACCAAGTCGCTGTTCATTTTCAGTAATACAGTGTAGCACCCCTATAGTTGCTAGAGTAGGTAAATTTAGTTTTGCTCCCCTGTAGGCAGTGGAGAATGTGTTAATTGTGTTTAGGAGACTGGGCAGTGCTTCACAGGCTGTGGCCCTGTTAGCTCTCCCTGTCTTCTGGAACTTACCGGAAATTTTCAGAACATAGTGCTTTGAGGGACAGAGGCTGCAATCTGAATATTTATGGAGTTTTCACTAATCCCAGAAAAGGCAGGCCTACAAGGTGGGGAAACAGCCCATAAATATTCTGAAGCCTGGCAGTCTGGGAGCAGAGTCCAGGGTCCAGTTGTCTAGAAGTGACCCCTGTGCTGGTGGCTCTACCCCTTGGGCAGAAGAAAAAGAACAAAGGGAGAGGGAGAAGAAGGAAAGCTCCAGGACATCACTCAGCCATAGTTTCCGCTAGACCTAGCTGTAGACCTTCAAACGAAGCCAGGAGCAGCTTATTGAGCCAAGGGCCAGTGCAGCAGCTTTCTGGATTCTTCCAGTTACTGAAAGGGACTGAGTGAGTGCACACCAGCCATCACATCCAAAGCAACAGAGAGGACAGTGTAATGCAATATTGCACATGTCTGGGACAGAGGGGACAGCTTTGGTGCAGTGCATTGCAGACATCCAGGAGCACCCCAACATCTTTAACTTTGAGTCTAGAGCAGCCAGGTGCCAAACAATACAGCCAGGAGCTGTCTCTTCAACATTGATTTTTGGGAACCTTTATCTTTTGTTTCAGCGGCACCATTTCTCCTACTGGTGTGCAGCATAGTTCAGTTGAATTTTACCAGCCAGACACTTCAGCAGTTCTTCAATCGTTTTGTTTGGAGTTACAAGCTTTCTTCGGTTTGGGGCATCCCATGTACCCCCAATCCCTATCCAAGTTCTTTGTTCCCAAATTAAACACTAAAACCAAAACTCCTAGACTGTTTCTTGAACCATCGGAGAATGTGTGGAAAATCTATTTTGTCTGGCTGTGGGCGCTGTGTGGGGGAAATAGTCCTGAAGTCCAGTGGCCCCTTCGGGGGTAGCATTACAACAGTACAGTCTCTTTATTGGCTATAAAACAATAGCATAGGAAAAATATTCGTAACAAAATGTGAGATAACATACAGCTGTTAAGGAGGAGCAGTAGTTATACATAGGTCTCTAACCTCATGGGCATATCTAGCAACTTACCAGAAATGACCAAGCAATACCAGAATTTAGCTGCAGTTGCCGGGTCATTACCGGAATGGTTACATCTCCGTAATTTCTATCATGAAAACAGAAACAAGGCTCAGCATGATTGATGTTATTTTTCAGACTCACACACACTACACTTTGCCAGTAAATGCCGGTAAATACCAGATGTAAGGAGGAGAGAATGGAGGAGGATGAGCAGCTGGAGATGATGCTGTGCCTGTGCAGGATTACATGTACTGTATGTTGTATGCATGTGCATACATGTAAATATATGCAAAGTGTATGCATGTACTGTAAGTATGCATATGCAGTGTGTATTCATTTACATAGGTATTTGCAGTGGGTACTGTACCCTGGGTTGTATATATACCTCTGACTGCTAATCTATGTACATTACATACTCCTGACCCCACACATTACCTAACCTGGACCCCTGCACTATGTACGTTACATACTTCTGATTTCTGCATTCTGTACGTCAAGTTTTAAGCCCCATCGATCTGCCCCCTTCTTCATCTCTATTCGCAGGAGTTCTGATTTTCTAAAGTTTCACACGTATGCTAATGAGCATACATGTGTCATATAGGTACTCTCCACACCTCCTGTAAATATAAGTGTCTCTTTTCAAAATATACTAACTTACCTTAATAGGTGGCAGAGAACATTTTACTGAACATGTAGAATAGTAGACCATTATTATTCATACATTTTAATTACTACTGAACATCATTTGTTTCCAGATGTTTATCACAATAATATGACACACACATATAAAATACAAGTATATTGTATATTTTATTTTTATGACAGTTTTCTGTAGAAACATACACATAAATGTACACACATAAATGCAAATTAAATTGAAACACCATCCAACTCTTTTTGTTTAGCTTTGAGTGGCATGTCACGGTGTCTGGTCTTGTCTGTGACACACACCCAACTCATATCACAGCTACTGCTTGAGTGGGATTGGGCTTCTTGGATACCTCAACAATTGTACATTTTTGTACATTCCTTAAAAAAAATGTATGCAAGGGCATGCTGGGTAAAAATGCTAGTGGGAGTTCCACTTAGGATTTCCATAGGAAATAATTTAGAACCTCACAGAGGTGACATATACGTGAAAATGAAAACCACTCTTTTCTGAGGTTTCTTTTCAGATCATCAATTTAGTTGACATAGAAAACACTGCAATTATGATTAGGTATAACAAGTCAAATCTAAAGCATATCTGTAAGATCACAATGTTGTGGGGCATACTGGAGATACATGATATTTCCTTTTACTTTTTAGATTATGCTAATACTAGAAAATTTGTAATGATACTTAAATATTTTAGGACCATCATTCAAGCTGTTAAAAATTGGAACTCATCCAAATCCTAACTCCTAATCCACACCTGATCATTTTCCTTGGATCATTATACTTGCAGTCTCACCAATAATATCTTCATTGACTAACTATTGAACCAATACCTATTCATGCTTATTTCCTGGTAAGCGATTCCCTTTTAAACTTTGATTCACAAATGATATGAAGGGCATTACTAGCTAAAAAGACTTTTATTATACAAAGTTCCAAAAATCTTAGCAGCCAGACTTTAAATATGTTGTTGTCAGCTATGTATATATTTAAAGCCCAACTCCAGGAAAATTAAAGTGGATGTAGACACTCACATAAACCCAGCGATGTAAACAGCCTCAGATGATACACAGAGATGAAACAAATCTCCATACACCAGTTTTACTTATATACCTGCTGTCTTCAGCTTGCTATATTCTTTAGAAAGTGCAGATCATGTTAGAAATTTTCTCCTCCTGTTCAGCACTATGAGTGAAGTCTTGGCATACACTGTGTGACAGCTGATTGGAGAAAAGGCACACACCCCCACTCCACATAGGCAGAGGAAGGAAGGAATGTGCTGTGAATAGACTAGTTCTTTGCTAATCTATTTATAGCATCCTCCCCAACACAAATTTCAGGCTGGGTTTATCTTGGCTGTCGGAGAACCTGTCAGAAGTTATCAGGCTGATAACAGAAGAACGGAGCAGCAGAAAGTCATGGGACTTAGGGCTTTGGAGAGAGATAAGAAAACGCTGCAGCTATATACGCCTAGGTCACATTTCACGAATCAGGTTTACATCCACTTTAAAATTTCCCCTTTGCAGTGAGGCTGCATGCTCACTACAGGATTCACCTGTTCATCTAAGTATAGGGGGCATAGAAAAGAAGATTTACTTATCCGAACTACTACTTCTCTGTGCTGCTAGACTAATCCTCACAGTGTTTTTTCACCCATGCTTCAGCAGTCTAAGGTCCTGATGTCATTAAGACCAATTAAGGGTACATAGGCAAGGAACAGTTCACTGCCATAGTATGGAGGAGTGTTGTTTGCAGAGAGGAAAGGATGATCGGCTATGTAAAATGTTTTTACATTTCCCTAGACTTAAGCGAGCAGTTAACCCTTGCAGTGCAGGTGCAACCCCACTGCAAGAATTCATTTTCAGATTTCCGAGAGTTAGGAGTTTTAAACAAAATATTACCATATTAGTTACTACCAGCAAGTTCCTGAATCAGTTCCAATATTGGATTCTTGTTATCCCCTGAATAGCGAGACTAAGATTAGGAGGCGCAGCTCTGTGAGCCAATCAAGCTCCCCATGCAATACATTTTGCAGTTAGTCTTAGCACAGGAAAAATGCTACAGCAGAGGAGATCACAGAGATGAGCACACTAGTGGGTAAGGCTCTAGACCAAGGCTGTATTTTTTGAAGACTAACACCAACCAATTTTTTTCTCTGTTTGTTACAGAGTAGAGAAGAATTATACATTGGTAAGTTTTCCCTTCACTCTGACCACTGATAATAGATTGTTTTCATGCACAATTATGTAGCTAAAAAAGGCTAATGCCTATTCACTTCAGTCTCTTACAACTTCTGCAGCTTTGGCCCAGAGTAAGGCAAAGCAAAACCCCCTTTGCAACTGATAGCAATTGTACCACATAGGAGGAAAATAAATTCATGACCCTGTCAAGGGCAGATGGATCAACATGCTAGATTAAAATGATAAATTATTATAAATCTAAATAATATTATTGCTTGCAAAAAAATCTTTTTTTATTAACTGTTTTAGTAATTTCTATGTCTAGTGTTAAAACATTCCACAGTTTAACCACTCTTACTGTAAAGTACTCTAATCTTCTGTCTCCTATGGACAACCAATTCTTGTAATAAAAAGTACATATAGAGCAGGGTCTGATGTGAATGTATAATACAGTTGTATGCAAAAGTTTACGAACCCCTGACAATTTCCATGATTGTCGTTTATAAATATTTGGGTGTTTGGATCAGCAATTTCATTTTGATCTATCAAATAACTGAAGAGAAGTCAATAAACTATCTAGTTTTACTTTAACGACTAGGTTTGTGGGTTTATAAATATTTGCTGTTAGTAC
>BLSH010351742.1:114748-128216 GCA_018402905.1 Glandirana rugosa | reverse complement strand
GCATCAAAACAAAATTCAACAGGTGCATAAATTTGGGCACCCTTGTCATTTTGTTGATTTGAATACCTGTAACTACTTAGCACTGATTAATTGGAACACACAATTGGTTTGGTGAGCTCATTAAGCCTTGAACTTCATAGAGAGGTGCATCCAATCATGAGAAAAGGTATTTAAGGTGGCCAATTGCAAGTTGTTGTTCTCTTTGACTCTCCTCTGAAGAGTGGCAACATGGGGGCCTCAAAACAACTCTCAAATGACCTGAAAACAAAGATTGTTCTACATTATGGTTTAGGGGAAGGCTACAAAAAGTTTTTGCAGCAATAAGCTGTCAGTGTCCACCATGAGGAACATAGTGAGGAAATGGAAGAGCACAGGCAAAGGCGAAGGATGGTGAGAACGGTCAAAAACAGCCCACAGATCACCTCCAAAGACCTACAACATCAACTTGCTGCAGATGGTGTCACTGTGCATCGTTCAACAATTCAGCGCACTTTGCACAGGGAGAAGCTGTATGGGAGAGTGATGCGAAAGAAGCCTTTTCTGCACACACGCCACAAACAGATTCGCTTGAGGTATGCAAGCGCACATTTGGACAAGCCAGCTTAATTTTGGGATAAGGTGCTGTGGATTGATGAAACAAAGATTGAGTTATTTGGTCATAACTAGGGGCGTTATGCATGGCGGCAAAAGAACACAGCGTTCCAAAAAAAAAACTTGCTACCCAAAGTAAAATTTGGTGGAGGTTCCATCATGCTGTGGGGCTGTGTGGCCAGTGCCGGTACTGGGAATCTGGTTAAAGTTGAGGGTCACATGGATTCCACTCAATATCAGCAGATTCTTGAGAATAATGTTGAGGAATCGGTCACAAAGTTTAAGTTACGCCGGGGCTGGATATTTCAACAAAAAAAACTTGCTACCCACAGTAAAATTTGGTGGAGGTTCCATCATGCTGTGGGGCTGTGTGGCCAGTGCCTGTACTGGGAATCTGGTTAAAGTTGAGGGTCACATGGATTCCACTCAATATCAGCAGATTCTTGAGAAAAATGTTGAGGAATCGGTCACAAAGTTTAAGTTACGCCGGGGCTGGATATTTCAACAAGACAACGACCCAACACTGCTCAAAATCTACTCAGGCATTTATGCAGAGGAACAAGTACAATGTTCTGGAATGGCCATCCCGGTCCCCAGACCTGAATATCATTGAACATCTGTGGGGTGATTTGAAGCGGGCTGTCCATGCTCGGCAACCATCAAACCTCACTGAACTGGAGATGTTTTGTAAGGAGGAATGGTCCAAAATACATTCATCCAGAATCCAGACACTCATTACAGGCTATAGGAAGCTCCTAGAGGCTGTTATTTCTGCTAAAGGAGGCTCCACTAAATATTGATGTGATTTTTCTGTTGGGTTGCCCAAATTTATGCACCTGTCTAATATCGTTTTGATGCATATTGTGCATTTTCTGTTAATCCAATAAACCTCATTTCACTACTGAAATATTACTGTGTCCTTCAGTTATTTGATAGATCAAAATGAAATTGCTGATCCAAACACCCAAATATTTATAAATGACAATCATTGATATTGTCAGGGGTTCCTAACCTTTTGCATACAACTGTATATACATAAAGTGCTGCATAAATTGACGCCGCTATATAAGTATTTCTAATAATAATAATAATAATAATAATCATGTACCATCTTTTTATACCTTATGTTTGGTCATTACTATTTATCTTTGCATGTCTCCCCTTAAAACACTTTCAAATAATTTACACACTACAAGAATCAGACTTATTAATCACCCTTCTTAAAAAAGTACGACTTCAACTCTATGCCAGTCTTGTGGGACTGTCTTAGAAGAAAATATACATATATTCTTTTCACTTTTTATGAAAAATAAAATACATTTAGTGGAAATCTTCTTTAATTACATGAAAAGCTGACCTTTATAAATACTAGAATATGGCTATAAAACAAATTAAACCAACATGACAAGTGTGTGCATGTTTTTTAAAAGTGAAAACGAATCCAGAACTGAGGGTTGTAGGCTGCTATTGCTGACCTTAAAAAAAAAAAAAATTCTAGTTTATGCAAATCTAATGGCTTTGGATTTTTAATGTCACCAACTCTGAAAAAGTATGCAAATGAGGCTTTTGGCCTTTACATGCTTGTTCCATATAAGTGACTCATAGCACCAAGGCAGCCCAGCAGGAACTATTTTCAGAAGAAGGTTAGCACCAATCTATATGTTGAACTCACTAATGGCATATCAGTTCTCATCAGGCAATACTGAATAGTTCATATCCTCAACTAGACTCATAATGTGAATCATTAATACAAAGGCTTACCTGCTCTTTCAAACTACCAGCATGCTAGCAGTATCTTTGACAAAATGGCCTGATTACTGGCCTGAACATTCTTAGACAACTGCTGTCTTGATATAACAGTCTCTTCTACTTGTCACAATAATAGGCTCCATAGGAGGGACTACGTACTGAATGAATCTGCAATCCATCCTTCTTCACGTGGTTGGGTTAGTAATAGAATCTAAGGGAGTCACCTCAAGATGTTAGTAGACCCGCCAACTCACATGATCACCCTGCATTTTGCACCTTAATTCTTGTAGCATGGTTAATAGAGTCAAAGTTTATGCTTTGTCTCTTCATTTTTACATAATAAATTACATTTTTCATCATCATCTTGGCATATTACTCCGCTGCTCATAACCTGTGCCCCCATTGTTTTGGAAAGGTTGTGATCCAATGTTAGACTCAGGCATATCACAGTCTGTGCAATCATCATTTAACTGTTCATGGTTATCTTCATAGTCTGTAAGGTGGCCATCAACAGATTCATTGTCTAAACATTGGTCAGTAGCAGCTGTTATGGACAAGGTTTTTGAAAGCTCTTCCCCAAAGCCATTACGATCTGATACACGCAGAGTGTCAAGAAGTGGACCCATGCTTATAGTTTCCATGTTACCTGAAACATTTGTATTGATATCTTCCGAAGGATTGTGCAGTTGGATTTTTTTTTGCGTCAATCTCATTTCAGTATTTGATCCAGATGTCTGCACACAGCTGCTGTCAGATGACTTATCACTGCTGGAGTTTGTTGGTAAGCCTTTAGAAGACATATAGTCATCACTACTAGAGTCTCCATAAAGGGTATGTCTTTCTAAACAGGTACCTTGCATATTCTTGCGCTCTGTGTAACCAAAGCCACTGAGAGGATAATCATTTATACTATCACTGTCTTCACCAGATAGGAGGAATGTAGCTGATGAAGTCTGATCCATGTTTTTATTAATGGTAAGGTGGTAAGGCTTCTCCGCAGGTACTACAGAGACTGCAACATTACATCTTTTATGTGAAAAGTCCTGTAAAATAAAATAAAACCAGCATCAGTATGATTAAATTGCCTACTTAAATATATTATATAGGTAGATATTATATATCATAGACTTACAAGATACAGATTATCCTATGTGTGTGTGGTATTCTATGCAGACACCCTAGACCACCTGGGGGGGAGGGGGGTAGGTGGAGTGCTAGGAAACATAAAAATGCCAGGCAGAACGTGCCCTACCAACAGGGACTACAAAATATGGTGTGGGTATAATCATGAGATTTTATGTAACAATTTCTTATTTTCTAAATAAAAGGCAGAATTTACCTCCATATTTCAAGCCATCAGTCCAAATGGTTTAATGGAGCCCAGGGTATATACTGTATATAGTGGTTACTTTACACCTATCAAATGAAATTCTATATAACCAACACACAAGAAGCAATTAGATATCCAAATATCCCAGTCCTACACAGACAATCAAATATAATCAACCATTTTCAATTTCTCCATACATATCCTGGATATTAGTAACATTAGCACAGATTACCAACAATAAGTATTAATGGCTAAGTTCTCCTTTGTGAAAAAAAATAAATAAAATAAATGCACATATTTTTGCAGGAGTCTGTAGAGCATTGCACCCATGATCAGTAGATCACATGTGCAATGTCAGGCTACTGCAGACAAATTTGTAAGCTTTGTGCCCATACCTACGTATGGGCTTTCAGTTACAGAGCTGGAGGAAGCGTGAATGAACTATGAGGGCACTGATCAGGACCCTTGCAGTTCATTGAGTACTACAAGCTGTCTGTCACAGTGGAAGATGAGGCTTGTAGTTTATTAATTCACAGATTCCTGTTACTGAATGATGCGGCCGATTTGGAAATGTAATCCCCGCCAGCTGTCAATAGGGGGGTGGAAGGGGGCAAATTTGGAGGGTAGGAGTGGGGCTGGTGCAGGAGCATATTATTTGTTACACTGTAAATATGTGTGTAACGTGTAACATGCTCCAACAGGTGAACCTACCTTTTAGGAATACTGAATTCACTGCCAATTTTGCATATTCTTTGTCAGTAGAGGTCACCACTTCCCCTATAAGGTAACTAGTGTATATACTAATATGCATGTCATAGGGGAAGTGGCAAACTCGAGTGTCAAATGGTATGTGTACCTAGCAGCAAATTCAGAAGCGTTAAAGTGGATGTAAACCTGGTGAGGTGAACAGCCTCAGATGATACACAGGAATGAAACAATTCTCCCTACATATCTTCTGTCTTCACCTGTATTTATCCTTTAGAAAGTGGAGATTGTGTTTGGATTTTTTCTCTTCCTGCTTTGAACTACAGAGAATCCTGGGCATACAGCCAAGACAGCTGATTAGAGGAAAGGCACACACCTCTCTCCTCATAGGTAGAGACTTTCAGATCTGTTTGTTGTTTTGTTCAACATGGTGATCTATTTATTACAACCTCCCCAACACAAAACTCCGGCTGCTCTTATCATAATGTGACGGAAACTTGTCAGACTGATAACAGAGCTATGGAGGAAGTGATAGCTACGAGACACAGGGCTTTAAAGAGAGGTAAGAAAACTCTACAGATATATGTGCCCAGCTCAAATTCCATGAATCAGGTTTACATCCGCTTTAAAGCATACTTCCCCCTTTTAACCCCTTCCTTACTGGGCACTTAAACCCCCCTCCTGCCCAGACCAATTTTTGGCTTTCAGCGCTGTCACATTTTGAATGACAATTGCGCGGTCGTGCGATGTTGTACCCAAATAAAATTTGCGTCCTTTATTTCCGACAAATAGAGCTTTCTTTTGGTGGTATTTGATCACCTCTGCGACATTTCTGATCGCCGCTATAAACAAAAAATGAGCGACAATTTTGCAAAAAAGAACAATATTTTTTACTTTTTGCTAAAGTACAAATCCATTAAAAAAAATTATTCATCAGTTTTGGCCGATATTTATTCTTCTACATATTTTTGGTAAAAAAAAAATCGCAATCGGCATATATTGATTGGTTTGCGCAAAAGTTATCGCGTCTACAAACTGGGAATTGATTTATGGCGTTTTTATTATTTTTTTTTTTTTTACTAGTAATGGCGGCGATCTGCGATTTTTATCGGGACTGTGATATTGCAGCGGACATGTCGGACATTTTTTACACATTTTTGGGACCAATGACATTTATACAGCGATCAGAAATGTAAATATCCACTGATTACTGTGTAAATGTCATTGGCATTGAAGGGGTTAACCTGCAGGGGGCAGTGAAGGGGTTAAATATGTTCCCTGGGTGTGTTCTAACTGTGGGGGGGCAGGGCTGGTCGGGACATAACAGATCTAACTGATCCCAGTGACAGGGATCAGTAGATCTGGTATGTCCCCTGTCACAGAACGGGGAACCGCCATGTTTACATTGGCGGTTCCCCGTTCTGAGGCTCCTAAGAGAGATCGGTGGGTCCGGGCGGACATCGAGTCCGCCCGAGCCATGGGCACGCTCGCGCAGCGTGCGGCGCGCACGTGCGTGCGCCGCCAGGGGGCGCGCGAAGAGCGCGCACAGGGGACAACATCCATGGACGTCGTCCCGGCATTTCAGATCCGCACTGGAGCCGTACTTCGGCAATAGCGCGGATCTGAAGTGGTTAATAAAGTTTACATGTAGCACCCTCTACCTAGGTAGGTGCTAGAGGTAGGTTTTGTTTTGATTTGTGTGAGCTGGGAATGGCCTAGAGTAGCAGCTGGTGACTCACAGATGGCATCACTTCACTATCGGCTCCCTCTTTCTTCTAGAGGATTCTAGAAGAGGGGACGGGGATAGAGGTGGAGCTGTCTGGAGTGTCTCAGGGAGCTCTGATCAATCTCCAACTAGGATTGGCAGGGGGCAGGCCTCCTTGAAATACCCGGGGTCACTCCAGCTGGGGAGGAGAGTTCGGGTGGAAGATTTGGAGATGGAGCTCTAGGTTGTCGAGGCCTTTGAGGAAACTCCCCAGTCTGGGGGGGTGACCTTGGGCCTGGGGTTCGGGTGCAGGATGGAGCCCTTCTGGAAGCAAGGAAGATCTGGTCATGAGGCACCAGAGGAACCAAGGAGGACAACAGGAGCTAGTGTTTCCAGGCAAGTCTCCAGGAGGGTTCCACCGGTGGAAGCAAGAGGGCTGGTGAGTGACAGGCACAGTCGGGAGAGCTGGGGAGACATGCCGGAGTGGACAGGGAGTGTGCAGTCTGAGATGGGCGTAGAGCCAGTAGGAAGGATTGTGATGTCACGGGCAGTGGAGACGGGCAGCTGCAGCCAGGAGGGATGGCAGGGCCTTAAGAGGGCTTACTAGGAGCAGTAGTCCACCACAGGGCAGCTAGCACTAAAGACTTTGCTATTTCTATTGTTGCTACATTGTTGGGCCTAACCATGTGCTAGCTGTACCTTCATGCAAGTATTGTGCTGGAGAGAGAGAGAGTAACAGTCTACAAGCAAGTGATGTGCTGGAGCAGACTGAAGCTGTAAAGTGGACATAGAAGTTCCTATTGATCATTTATTGATTCCACTATTGATTTCTGGGCATCCCATAAACCCCTTACCCATACAAGTTCAAATCCTCTCAATAAAACAACAAAAACAAAGCACAGGACCGTTCATTGTCTCAAGGATGACGGGCTGGGCAGAGGTGACGGGTGGACCACAACTTTCAGCAGCTCTTACGGGGGTACCGCTACATACATATTTACATCACTATGCCTTTCTGCGTGCTGACATGAAATCATCAAACACTGTTTTTTTATTTACTTACCTGTCTTGTGTCCACTTCCTTGTCTCCCTAAAGGCACTGATGAAGTAGCCCCAGGTGTACTGAATCCCCCTGGGAAGGCAAAATCATACCTATTCTACAATATTTTGCATCAGTGTCATACTGCGCATGCGTGAGATAAAGCATGTGATGTAATGCGGCCCGTGTGCCATGTGATGTTACATTCAGCTGTTTTATAAAAAGCCTTTGAAAGATCTCGGGGGAAAGCTATTTTTTTAAAGCAGATAAACGTTAATGATGTGTGGCACATACACGAGTTGGGCTTTCATCTCGCGCATGCGCACTAGGACTATATTCAATCTGACCGCGTAAAGAATTTTCATAATAGTGGTGCAGGACTGAAAGCAAAGGCAGCTGAGAGGCACCATAAAAATGACAAAAGAAGTAAGAGAGGCAACATGGAAGTAGGCAAGTGCACTTATTCATTTTGTGCCTTTCTATAAAGGGGGGGGGGGTGTATGCATGCAAAAATGGAGATAGTTCATTTATTATTTATTATTATTTGTATTTTATGTGCAGGGATGGAATTTATAGATTGTTACCTAAAAAATCATAGATATAACCATATTATATTTTGTTGTACAACAAGGGAACACTGAGCCAGGTCAGTCTTTTATTATCTAACCTCTCACACACTGTCCAGTTCATCGACCTGTGTATATAGCTGGAAAGCAGAAGCTAGGACAGTTGCACTCCTAAATTGCAATTCGTCTTTATTTCATCAAATCAAACAAAGCAGCATAAAACCAACAAAATGACCACAGTGGGTGACAGCAAGTTGATGTGTTTTGCGCTTCTCTTGGTGCTTATTCATAATTCAAAACCTTCTGTCCCCCACTGCGGTCATTTTATGCTGCTTTGTTCGATTTGATGAAATAAAGGCGGATTGCAGTTTCGGAGTGCAGCTGTCTGGACTTCCCTTCTCTACTCTTCAGTTATATTTTGTAGTCCCCGTTGGTAGGGCACATTCTGTCTGTTATTTTTAAGTCTCCTGCAGTCCCCCTTAGCTGGTCTGCGATATCTGCATTGAGAACCATTCACACATTAGGCAACTTGTATCTTGTAAGTACATACATTTGCCCATTTATTGGGAGCATTACATTAATTGGGAACATGTGATTAATAATAATAATAATAATATTATTATTAATATATTAAAAATATAATATTATTATGACTAATTGTACTAGTACATGATTATAGGTATATCTACAGCCTGAGGAAGCAGATCTGTGAAATGTCTAACCATCTTGTAATCAAAGCTACAATGCAATTTGCAAGATAAAAGTTTATTTGTATGTCATAAACAATTTTGTCATAACTCTTTGAGGTGTATGGTAAATGTATTTGAACATTATTATATATACAGCTGTGAAAAGAAAAATCAATTTCAGTTTTATGGTAACTTTTAGGGATACCAATACCAGTTTTGTAAGACTGAGTATGAGTACCGATACTTTTTCTCAAGTACTCGCCGGTGCCAATTACTGCTATTTTTAGTGTCATATGATTTTTTTTTAAACTAATGAAGAATTATTATTTAAGGCGGCGGTTACAGTCTGCGGACTTGAAGGTATCAGTTTCGGTATCGGAGCATTTCAACAAGTACTCGTGCAAATGCTTCATTTTGGCATCAATACCAGTATTGGTGCAATGCTAGTAACTTTGTACAATTTTATAAAATATTGTATATACATAAAGATCTTTTTTTGTGTTTTATGGTTGATGGTCTGATATCCTAAAAGTCCTGTGTGGTGTAGTTTAAACAAGAGAAAAACTGATTTTACGAATGGTTTGTCCCCTAGAGCAGGGGTGTCCAAACTATGGCCCTCCAGTTGTTCTGGAACTACAATTCCCATCATGCCTGGTTATGTCTGTGAATGTTATAGTTTTACAATGCCTCATGGGACTTGTAGTTCTGTAACAGCTGGAGGGCCGTAGTTTGGTCACCCCTGCCCTAGAGCTATGAAGTGGAGAATGGGCATTTGAAGGGAGGGCAACTTGATCCTATGTTTTGGTTGAACCCAAGAGAGGGTTTAAGGATTGCAGGGAGAGAGAGCTTGTTAAATTTGAACCCTTTGTTTTGGAAAATTGATTATAGATCCAGTTCATCAATCTCATAAGGATGGATGCGGCATGGTATAGTGAGACATCAGGGAGCATTAGTTCCGCCCTTTGATTTTGGGAGAGAGAGGATTGTTCTACAAACGGTCAAACTCTTAAGTACTATTGAGAATGGAAACATTTTTTGAAGGGAAACCTGTGAAGGAGGGTGCCCAGCTGGGGAGACATTTAAGATTTCAGATTTGGAGAAATTGACTTTGAAGTTGCTAAGCATTCCAAAAAGTTTAAACTCATGGAAGATAGAGGGCATAGTTGTATGAGGATTAGTCACAAACATTAAAAGGTCTTCTGCAAATAAAGAAAGTTTAGGCTAGTGTCAACCAAACCGAATGTTTGAAACAGAAAGATTGTTCTTGAGGGCATTGGCTAGGTGCTCTATAGACAGGATTACAGGAATGGCGATTGTGGACACCCCTGCTGGGTACCGTTGAAGATAGTGAAGCTGGTAATAGGGAGCCATTGATTCGGACCCTGGCGAATGATGTGTAAAGTGCATGAATTTTATGAAGGAAATTACATCCCAGTCCTAATTTTATAAGGCAGGCCAAAGATGATACAATTTTCTTTCCTTCCACCTCGATTGCTCAACACTGACTGTGTTTATCAAGGAATCTGGCATTTGCAGTATGAAACCAAAGCCCACTACCATCTTCAGGCTGAAAAAAAATCTACTGGCTGGAGAGGTTTGTTTCTAAACAAACCTACAACTTGCAAGTGATCACCGTGATTGGCTGCAATATATACTGTATTATACCACTGTTATACATTTTATATTATAGAGGCAATGCTAGTATCACAAAGGTGGTTTTATGTAAGCGGTTATTGACATTAATAACTGTCCACTGAGAAAAAAAAAAGAAGAAAAAACTCACCAATACTTTGGGGATAGTAACCTTCTTATTTAGTATATTCCAGATTATGCAAAACACAAATACAACAAAGAAAATGGCAACTACTGCTGGCAGTCCAATCAGTGGCATTAATTGATGGGTACGATCTAAAGAAGGAAAATAAATTATGCTTTTAACATTGCTAATTTCATCCCATACAGTTAAAGCAATACGTTAAAGCAACATCCTACAGTGGCGTGCTGTCACCGCTGACAGGGAATCCATCGTTACACGGTCTTCCTTCAGGGTTTGCGGGCTCCAGCCATTTGAATGGCTGAGCTGTGAAAAGTCATGGCCACAGCACAGCTCTCTCAATGAACGGCATGCCGACCATTGAGTGAGCAGTGCAAGTGCACCGGTGATGTCAATGAATGCTACATATGTAAATATCACCTAAACAGTGCAAGTTTAGGAGATATTTACTGTACCCACAGGTAAGCCATATTAAACTTTTTTCACATTTTTTTATGTTCCAGCCTTATTCCAAAATGGATTAAATGCACTATTTTCCTCAAAATTCTACAAACAATACCCCATAATGACAAAGTGAAAGAAGTTTGTTTGAAGTCTTTGTAAATTTTTTAACAAAAAAAAAAATCACATGGACATAAGTATTCACAGCCTTTGCATGCAGGGCCGGCCCTACCATGGGTCCCAGTGGGTCCATTGGACCCAAGCAGCACTTTGAGAGGGGCAGCAAATTGGACCACGGTCACCTCTCCTTCTCTTCTATTTACTTAGCAAATTGACAACCAAGATTTTTTTTCCAGCAGTTTTGTGTGTCATGATGACAACTGCCCCCTGGGCCGGTCTGCCTGCCCCTATACTACCCTAGCCTACCCTTATACTGCCCTAGCCTGTCTATATACTACCCTAACCTGTCTATATACTACCCTAGCCTGTCCCTATACTGCCCTAGCCTGTCTATATACTACCCTAGCCTGTCCCTATACTGCCCTAGCCTGTCTATATACTACCCTAGCCTGTCCACATACTACACTAGCCTGCCTATATATTACCCAAGCCTGTCTTTATACTACTACCCTAGCCTGTCTATATGCTGCCCTAGCCTGCCCATATACTGCCCTAGCGCGCCCCTTGGAATTGAACATAATGGTATGTCATATAATTTTGCATATAGACAAGGTGCTGTTGCATGTAAATCTGACTTCCTAATGCATTTACTTTTAGTTTTAATTATCATGATATAAAATAATGGATGTGGGGCCTTTTTGGTGGGTGAGATTTATTGTTTTTTGGGGGGGGGGCAGCATTTCATTCTTGGACCCAGGCAGCACAATGTCTTGGGCCAGCCCTGTTTGCATGACACTCAGAATTCCACTGATCATCCTTGAGATGTTTCTACAACTTGATTGGGGTCCACCTGTGGTAAATTCATTGATTGGACATGATTTGTAAAGGCACAAACCTGTCTATATAAGGTTCCACAGTTAATAGTGCATGTCAAAGTACAAACCAAGCCATGAAGTTCAAGGAATTGGGGGTGCTTATTTCAGATGATTGCAAAATGAGCAAACAGAGTGACCAGGCAGTGGGAAAAGCAAATAGAATTCTGTGATGTATCAGTAGAGGGATCACCAGCAGGAGGAAAGAGGTTCTGATTCCTCTATATAGATCTTTAGTGAGACCTCACTTAGAATACTGTGTCCAGTTCTGGAGACCACACTTACAAAAAGATATTGATAAGATAGAACAAGTTCAGAGACGGGTAACAAAAATGGTGAAAGGTCTGGGGGATAAAACATATCAAGAGCGACTTCAGGAACTTAATATGTACAGTCTGGAGGAAAGAAGGGAGAGGGGAGACATGATTGAAACCTTTAAATACATCAAGGGGGTGAATAAGGTTCAGGACGGCAGTCTTTTCATTATGAAACCAAAATGAAGAACACGGGGACATGACCTCAAACTAACTGGGGGGAAGTTCAAAATATATAAAAAGGGGCAGACTCGATGGACTACTCAGTCTTTTTCTGCCATCACTTTTCTATGTTTCTATGAATTGTCTGTAGACCTTCGAGACAGGATTGTATTGAGGCACAGATCTGGGGAAGGGTACAGAAACATTTCTGCAGCATTATTGAAGGTCCCAATGAGCACAGTGGCCTCCATCATCCATAAATGTAAGACGTTTAGAACCACCAGGACTCTTCCTAGAGCAGGCTGCCTGGCCAAACTGAGAGCAATTGGAGGAGAAGAGCCTTATTCAGGGAGGTGACCAAGAACCCAATGGTCCCTTTGACAGAGCTCTAGCATTGCTCTGTGGACAGAGGAGAACCTTCTAGAAGAACTCTGGAGCACTCCACCAATCAGGCTTGTATAGTAGAGTGGTCAGACCAAAGCCACTCCTCAGTAAAAGGCACATGACAGCTTGCCTGGAGTTTGCCAAAAGACACCAGAAGGACTCACAGACTATGAGAAACAAAATTCTCTGGTCTGATGAAACAAAGATTGAACTCTTTGGCCTGAATGGCAAGACCAGGCATGTCTGGAGAAAAGCATGCATCGCTCATCACCTGGCCAATACCATCCCTACAGTGAAGCATGGTGGTGGCAGCAGCATGTTTTTCAGCAGCAGGAACTGGGAGAAAAGTCAGGATCGAGGGAAATGTAAGAAGGAGAAAATATTAGCGTTAAGGTTTACCTACAGTGCCTTGCAAAAGTATTCGCCCCCCTTGAACTTTGCGACCTTTTGCCACATTTCAGGCTTCAAACATAAAGATATAAAACTGTAATTTTTTGTGAAGAATCAACAACAAGTGAGACACAATCATGAAGTGGAACGAAATTTATTGGATATTTCAAACTTTTTTAATGAATAAAATACTGAAAAATTTGGAGTGCAAAATTATTCGGCCCCCTTAAGTTAATACTTTGTAGCGCCACCTTTTGCTGCGATTACAGCTGTAAGTCGCTTGGGGTATGTCTCTATCAGTTTTGTACATCGAGAGACTGAAATTTTTGCCGGACTTTACACCGTTTTCCAGCGTTTCAAGTTCCCCCCGCTTATGAAAACGTTCCGTGACATCCATTTGGAATTGCGATTATAAAAGAGGAAGAATGTAAAGGGAGCTAGGACTGAAAAGAGGGTCAAGGACGACGACTTTTTGTACGACGACGGTGGTGGTACGAAGTGACATCCCTACCATAACCGGTCCACTACTCGCTACGTACGAAAAGAGGTCTGTACGGACCAGAACGGTAAGTCCGGTTTCTCAAGTTAGAAACAAAGTAGTCTGGTCTCTTAAAACAAAGAGTATCAGACACTCAGG
>BLSH010351742.1:94207-114412 GCA_018402905.1 Glandirana rugosa | reverse complement strand
AACACTTTTTATGGATATCTTTAAGAAATGGCTTTCTTCTTACCACTCTTCCATAAAGGGCAGATTTGTGCAGTATACGACTGATTGTTGTCCTATGGACAGAGTCTCCCACCACAGCTGTAGATCTCTGCAGTTCATCCAGAGTGATCGTGGGCCTCTTGGCTGCATTTCTGATCAGTCTTCTCCTTGTATGAGCTGAAAGTTTAGAGGGACGGCCAGGTCTTGGTAGATTTGCAGTGGTCTGATACTCCTTCCATTTCAATATTATCGCTTGCACAGTGCTCCTTGGGATGTTTAAAGCTTGGGAAATCTTTTTGTATCCAAATCCGGCTTTAAACTTCTCCACAACAGTATCTCGGACCTGCCTGGTGTGTTCTTTGTTCTTCATGATGCTCTCTGCGCTTTAAACGGACCTCTGAGACTATCACAGTGCAGGTGCATTTATACGGAGACTTGATTACACACAGGTGGATTCTATTTATCATCATTAGTCATTGAGGTCAACATTGGATCATTCAGAGATCCTCACTGAACTTCTGGAGAGAGTTTGCTGCACTGAAAGTAAAGGGGCTGAATAATTTTGCACGCCCAATTTTTCAGTTTTTTATTTGTTAAAAAAGTTTGAAATATCCAATAAATTTTGTTTGTGTCATTACAGTTTTATATCTTTATGTTTGAAGCCTGAAATGTGGCAAAAGGTCGCAAAGTTCAAGGGGGCTGAATACTTTCGCAAGGCACTGTATCCCCACAAGTTAATTGCCAGCTGGACATCAAGGGAATCACAAACCTTATACAAACATAAATCATAAAAGATGCAGCGCAAAATATACTGAATTTCTAAAATTGATAAAAGGTCATATCATAAAGACAATATCAACTAAGTAAAAAGTTCATAGAGAGTCCATATAAATGTGAATGGCTCAGGAATCCTAAGTAGTACCCTCTGTGCCAAGATAAAAAAGTGCTGATAGTTATCAGCCCTTCCACCGGTGAAAAGTATTGCGCTCACCTCAAGGGCTGACCCCAGTTTTACTATAGGGTCTAACACGCCTTCCCCTGGGGGGACATACTGAATTCCTCAAGCTGCACACAGGCGGGATCCATCCACAATAATATCAATAGCCACTCTATATGGAAAGCAATCCTCTCCTGGCAGGGCGGGCCACCTCATAAATAGGCATGAGCCATGCCAGCAAGGGCAGTTGGGTGGAAGATTGAGTGCTGAGGAGGCTGTCGGTGGCCCTCAGGGGTGCTCCCTACTCTGGGGGGGGGTGACCTTGGGCTGGGGCTCGGGTGCTGGAAGGTTCCTGCCATAACACACGGAGAAAGCCTTTCCTGGAGGGACAGGAGCAAGATGAGATAGGACAACAGGAGCAGGTCAGCGCTACTGGGAGATCTCCTGAGAGTCAGCCGGGTGGGCTGGTGAGTGTCAGTCTGGAGGACTGTGGGGGAGAAGATAGCCTGGAGGGCTAGTAAAGGGGCAGCTGCAGTCAGGTGTGTTGGCAGTGCCTGAAGAGTTGGTGCTGCAATCAGTAGCCACAGGAGGAAGAGTACACACTGGACACTGTAATCTTTTTGCTACACAACTAAGGGGCCTCGGGTTCCTGCCTGTAATAGGCCATTGCTTTTTATCTGACTGAGTGACTGTCAGATCTTCACACAGTGGTCCAGCTGGGTTCTGCAAGCAAATGAGTGCTGGAGGAAGAAGTGGAGCTGTACATAGAGCTGAATATAGAGACTGTATATAGGAAGAGTGTCCCTGAAGTTTGTTGTTTAAGTTAAGCGGGGATCCCATAACCTCCCATCCCTATCCAAGTTATTACCCTCAATAAATAACAAAAAAAAAACAAAGTCATGGACTGTTCTCTATCTCAAGAGTGCCTGTGACGATTTGGTGTGCATGGCTGTGCAGGGTTGGGGATCCAGGTTTCAATGTGGCTCCTTAGGGGGTGCGCTACATTTAGATTATAACTGCACCCAGGGTATAAATAACACTAATAATTAAGAAAGTTGACAGCTTTCCCCAAATTGCACACACAGTCTCCGGTGTCAAATTTAGCCTTAATTCACATTAAGTGATGGCAGCTGGACCAAAGTATTATTGTAATTCGACTGCATCCAGCATATCCGAGCTGCTCATCTACATATATTTGCCATCTCAGATATATAAAAAAGTAATGTATAAGATACACACACTGCCAGGCATGCTCACAGTAAGACAATGTTGTTGGAAAAACAACAGCAATACTACTATATACAGTGAACTATAGGTACTGTGTGCATTGTACCCATCTATCCAGCAGGTGTCACCTAAGAGGAAGTGTTGTCTCCCCTCTGTTCTGTGTGCTCGTTTGTTGTTCTCTTCCTGTCTATGATAAAAGGCATGCAATATATTCCTCCATGAAAGTAAAGTATTCTCTGCATACAACAAGCTTCCAAGCATATGATTCAATAACCTGCTAATAAATGTTTGAATGAATATCAGCTCTGCCCTGTTTTGCCGCATATACCCTCCCCCTCCTACCTTAAACCTCTCAAATTTGCCGAGCAAAGCCATTGAGAGTAAAGGCAATCTGGATGAAATGACCAAGCATGACTAATACTAACTATGGTAGTTCAAATGTCAGAAATCATATCATTCTATTAAAATTTAAGAATAAGACAAAATGTATAATACTGTGGAGTTACCTTTTTGAGTAACGGTAAAACAAAAAGGATGTGATGGTTCACTAATTTTTGCTCTATCACTGGTATATATAGTTCTTGCCACCATGCAGTAGTCTCCTTCATACCCATCTGTTTTGATTGTTTTTGAAGGCCCTGTCATTTCATGTTTCCATGGTTTCTAATAATCATATACACAATGTGAAAATTAGTTAGATTTAATTATACAACAAGAATTAAACATTTAAGAAACTAGGAATGACATGATTGATAGGAAAAAATTTCCTTCAGTATGTATTTTACCTCACAAACAGTTTTTTTTATAAACTGCTAGAAATACACAAAGAACATCAAAATTTTAGTAAGAATACACATGGTGTTTGTGTATTTGTTTAGCCCAGATTTTATATTTAAACAACTGCAGTTTTTTGGCTGCTAACTTAGAGGATGACTTGTTTTACAGTGCTTACAGCTATAGGGGTCAGCTTTTTTACTGCTAATATTAAAAAACTTGAATGTCCATAGAGGAGAAAAAGGTTCACTATGAGCCATTTATGGCCTCTTTCCGCTCACAGATGCCCTGCTAATCGGCTGGGTGTAAATAGACTCCACTGTCACACTGCGCTGGACAGACTTTGCTTGCCCCTATTCTTTTTATGTCTCTCCAGCCGTTCCCTTGGTCTGTCATACAAAAAACGCTTTGGCTTTGAATTTGCCAGAAATGTAGATTTATATTACTAATGAGTCAAAGGTTAAAGATGTAGAGAACCTCCGAGGGATCCAACTAAACAGCTGTGGAAATAGTGTTCCCTCCTTATACCATGAGTATACTTATTCACGAGTTCTGTTCTGCCCCCAGCTGCTCTGCCCCACCACTTCCTCCTCCTATATCTGCTGTCCTGGGATGTTCATATCAAGTTCTGACACTGCTGCCAAGACACTTGCCTCCCTGCTCACACAGTGGAGAACAGATTCTTCCAGAAAAAGCTCATTTCCACAAGCTTTGCTCTGTGAAGAGTGATTCATGATTAATCCTTTTCAGAGGGCGCTTGGCAAACAGTGAGGAGGCAACATGTGGCCTCCTCATTGCCTGTTTTAGTCCCTAAGGGTTTGTTCACATGGGCGGCTGGGAAGTAGTAAACACAAGAGATCGAGCTGTGGTTTTACCGCCTCCCCGACCACTCACCTAAAAACAGAAATGCAGCTAATTAGCACCCATTCTGCAACATTGATGTTTTATGGCCGTAGCAAATATTAAAGGGAATGTTGCGTTCAGTAGGCAGAACCACCACTGAACGCCACCCATTGAAGTGAATCCAGCAAGCAATGAAACCACTTTGCAACTGCATGAAATGAATGAGAGGGACTTGGGAGGGCTGCTGCAGCTCTTCTGACAGCTGTCAATGTTAGAAGAATCCCTTGTTTGTACAGTCTGGGGCTAAGAACTCCTCCTCCTGACTTTCCTGAGGCGAGATTCTCAGACTGCACACAGAGCTCCCCTTAATTCTCTATGACCACCCTACTCCCCCTCCCACCCCTTATTTCTGCAACTCTTCCTCCTTCTATGCGATGTTGGCACGAGGAGAGGCTCTGGGGCACTGAGGTTATATGAGAATAGTACTTACTGTATCATACATAGTGAAGAACTGGTGAAAACAGTCCACCGCCATTTCATGGCCTGGTGGGCCCACATATTTCAACCTACTATCACACTTTTTTGTATTTTCATTTTTGATAAAATGTACAGATTTTCTTTTTTCCCACGCAGAAAGCTATCTTTGCCCTAGTCAAGCAAATGTAGAGGGACAGAAATGAACACTGGATACAAATGATGGAATATATGCTGCATCAGAGAACCAATTGGATTTTGTGGGGTCACCACATTTGGTGGGAGCGCCATTTCTATCCCTCTTCAGTTCTCACTGACCTTTTCCTGTAAGTCTTTTTCCAGGGACAAAAGGGAAAGGGCAGGCAGCAGCAAAAATGAATCATTCGATCCTACAGCCATAGACTACCTGCCCTTCCCCCCCAGTAAAGCATTGAAGCTCAAAGCATAAGTTGCCAACACCCAGCCCACTGTCTTTAGTAACGATTTTCCTATGCCAGGTTTTTGCTGGAGCACAAAAAAAAAAAAAGTATCCCCAATTTACCCAAATTCCCGGCTCCTGTAAACCAGCTTGGCACTTCAACTGCTTTCATACAAGTTGAGATAAATCCCCTTCTGCCTCTAGTTAATGGCCTGGGCAGTTCACAAACACTTTCCCACCCAGCATCACTATTTTCTTCTGGTTAGAAGGGACTACACACTGCACCTTTTTGTTTGCTAAAAATAATTTCATTTTAATTTTTACATTTTTTTTAAAAATACTATATTTTTTTCTCATAAAGCCATTCCTGCCCTGGTCAAGCAAACATGGACAGGGATGGCAAGACTGCAACTAAAATAAATGATCATACCATGGACTACTGGGTGTCAGTGAGGTACTACTGGCTGGACATGACCTAATATCCACTCAAGGTACTAGCCTGCCCTGCTGCATAAGTCATATCAGAAAGTTCAATAGAAACCATCTGACATTTGGTGTACTGCAGCCGGTCCAATGACTGAGATCGCTGACCGGGGTGTTTTGGTGGTGGGGCCAGTCCCCTTTTCAGAACACAATAAAACAGCAGGGGAGATTGCTGTACTAACCCTTCTGGGTTGAACGAAAAAATCTAGTAGTGTGTACTAGGTTTAAGGAGCTGCCTGGTATCCACCAGCCCAACACAGAGGGAGTGATGGACTGCAGAACAGCTTCCAGGTTGCAGCTGTTGAGTACACTACTAAAAAAACCCCAAAAAACAGCATTGAGTTTAAACATTTTAGCCAAATTTAACAGTTTCTATATTGTCCTGCCTGTGCCTAATTTTTTTCACAAATTAATTTAAAGAGGAGCTCCAGGCCCCCTCCCCCTAAAAAAAATTAAAAGTCAGCAGCTACAAATTCTGTAGTTGCTCACTTTTAAAATTAGGGCACTTACCTGTCCAGGCATCCATTCGTCAATCGTCTATCGGGTGCTGGCAAAGCAATCTTGAGGCTTCATAGACAGTTTCCTACTGCGCATGCACGAAGCGAGCTGCGCTCTGTAAATGGGCCGCAGTCTCCTGGGACCTGTGAAGTGTCCCAGAAGGAAGAAGGGGGCTGAACTTTGCCACAGTGAACTGATCTGAATCAGGTAATCATCTAAATCAGGTACCTGCTCCCCCGTCCCTCCTAAAAGGTACCAAATCTGGAAGCGGAGAAGGCAGACAAGCGGAGCTTCCCCTTTTGGGGTGTTAAAGTAGATATAAACCCAATTCTCATATAAGCTGTAGCACGATAATATCACTTGGAAATGCTATTTGTATTATAATCACTAAGTATCATGAAAATAACAGCTTTTGTGGGCACTTTGCGCCATGGGGGTGACAACACACTGTCCCTGTGTCCCACAATCTCGTACCTGTAAATCACAGTGTCAGATTATTTCCTAAACAAAACTATAAGCTTATGCACTATTGTACTATGTTCAGACATATTTCACTTATCATTTAAAAAAAAATTGCCTCTGAAAAACACAATTCAGTAAATTTGCCCTGTGAAAAACACGAGTGGCCCGTTATCACTGTAGCGCAAGTGCACATCGTCAGGCTGTAAAGAGGACACAAGAAATCAGCAGTATTAATTGTGAGGATGCAAAAAAGGAAAACAACCCTAATTCTCATTATACTCAATATTTTGTTACCGATTTGTCATTTAGTAGGGTTTTACATCTACTTTAACAGACCTGCCAGTGCATACAGACCCTACACTAACCTCTCTCTCAATGCAGTTTGTCAGCAGCACTCCCCATACTTTTCAGATTGACAATATGGCTGCTATGGCCTATCCAAAAGACCTCTTATTTTAAGCCAGCTGACATAAGTTCAAAGGTCATTCACTGCATTGTGGTTACAAAGAAATTGTTCTGACAAATTTCCACATTCATTTTCAAAGGCCATGAATTTCAAACATGCTGGATCCCCCTCATCGCTATTCAGAATAAACCTCTTTACTACCTTCTCCCTGTCTATGAGAGGGAACTTACTGGACATTGAGGTGCTCTATTGACTGGGGGATAGCAATTGATAGGGCTTACCCCAGTCAGTGAAATAAGGCCCCTAGCAGGAAAGTGAAATGAGTTTCAGGGGGTACACAGAGAAATGTTCTATATTGTGGTGCCTGTTCTTAGGCAGAATACTTTTAAAATTATTTTAAAAAAGAGCAACAGGCTAACTTTTTAAGCTCCCTGCTTAATATTTGGGTTCATTTTAGAAGGACAAATTGTATCTGTATACAATTTCAGCACTTACCGGTATATATTTTGGCATACTTAATTGTAAGCGTTATTTCATAATATCCTGCTTTAGATTGGCTTTGGCTTGTTAAATGATTACTTTAATGTAACATGTGATTAAAAAATAAATCACTTACCTCTGCAGAGTTGTTGGTATTCTTGATTTCCAACAAATACTCAAATAAGCGCAAAGCAGGTGGCATGCATGGTGGTGTTTGTACTGAAATGTTAATAGTTAAAGTGCCATCTCCTTGTGTTACTTGTAGAATGGGAGGTGATGGGTCCACTGCAAAAAAAGTATCAATCAGATCACAATGCAAAAACTTGATTTAGCTAATCTGTATACCTTTTATTTGCTAAATTTTTTACTGAATAAAGACTGCAAAGTGCATAGTCTATAGTTTTCAAAAAGAGATAAGAGCGCTAGAAGGAAGCAGAGTACAAACAAGTATGGCTGCCTACATGTACACATACAATTACAATTGCAAACTATACATAAAAGCAAGGTTTTCAAAACACATACCCAGAAAAGATTTTTGGTAAAATATAAAAGATTGGTATCCATTTCCTACTTGACACAACCCAAAGATCTCGAGACTCAATACTTTGAGCTCCGATACCTTCATTTTTTCTTAGGAGATTCTTTAAAAGCCTTTACAGGTTATCAGTTTAGAGTTAAAAAAGAATGAAGGTCCTAGAATTATTGCTCTCGCTCTAATGTTCGCAATGCCTCACATGTGTGCTACAATCATTGTTTACATACATGTGTGGGACCTATGCCGCATTTACATTTGAATGTATGTACCAGACTACTGGTCTACTTTCATTTTTTTAATTAGTTTTATTAACTAAACATTTTTTAACCTAAAATATTTTTTTTCATATAAGTTTACTGCTATCACAAGTTGGCTAACAAGCCCTCTTTTGAATCCAATAGACTCCCAATGTCTCCCCTGCCCTCCACTGCAGCTAATCATGCACAGATCGTGCATGATTAACAGCTTCTTCTTTGGCTATTTTAAAAATAGAGCCCTGAAATCAGAGAAATACAGCTGTAGGAATACAGCTCTGACTGCTCTAAAATCGGAAGTGACTAAATCATTGTCACTTCCAGGCTCATTGATCAGAAAAGATCAGAGAAAAGATGTTGTCCTTGATCTACTCTGCATCTAAATATTCTGGTCATTTACCACAGTGCTGAGTTCCCCAGAGGAATGGGAGAGAATGGCAGGGGAAGCATTAACTAGAACTGATCCCCTGTAAATGGTGGAAAAGAAGGAGAAGCCGGCTTTTAGCTGCTACACGGGATTGGTTCCAGTAAATGCTGCCCCTGCCGTCTCTCCAGTCAGGTTCCCCGTCCTTCCATTTCCCCCTGGGTGGTCTATGAACATTGCAAGGATTATAACAACTTTTGTTTCAGATTCCTACCTTTTGTTATTCTGAAGTAATCCCTGTTTGTTTCTCTGTGCCTCTGTAATGAGTGGGTCTAATAGGAGTGGTTTTAAAATGATCTATCAGCTGTGCAGCTGCAGAGCACTAATGAAGAAATCTGATGAGCCTGCATCCCTTTAGACATGTTCCTATTGGAAGTATCTCGCCAAAAATGACATTTTTGTTGCAGGGGATGCCTGAAATCTGACTTGTATCTTAGGCAGACTTCTGGGGAAATTGGTGAACCAATCACACAAGCAGAAAATAATGTTTTTGGGGAGTGGTCAGTATACATTCTGTGTACAGAACAACTCCAGGTAGCCATATTGCATGGCATTTATAGAAAATTACAGCAGCTGAAGATTGAAAAGGAAAGGTCATTTTTAATGACATTCAATTACAATATGACTTGTATCGCAATTGTACATGCTATATTATTTTTTCTTTATTTGCTATATTTTTCCCCACGAAAGTGGAGTTACCCTTTAACTTTCCCCTAAACACAGTGTTAGTGCTGTTCCTGGTTTCTGCCAGTAGGTGTCATTGGCATAACTGGCTTATGAATATCTATGTCACCTCCCAGCCAAAAGCTTGAAGCTTTATTGCACCGTAGTTAATGTTTTCTTCTTGCACTATTACAGCAAGAGTGGCATATGTTACTGAAGATGTCTGAAGCTAATAATTACATGAAATATGAGAAGGATTATTACCAACAAGCAGCCTGTCTCTTTACAGTTGTTCCAGGCCATGACCTGTGTAGCCTTTCCATGAATATAGGCTTGAAATTGTGCCTGCTTTGTGCAATAGTCCGCGGAAAGCCTTATCCATATTAGTGTGTTACTATTGTGTAATTATTTTATTGCCTTTTTTTTTTATAAAGCACAGGCACTAGGACACAGCTTTTTATGTGACAGAGGGGATGATATAGTGATCAGTTAGCGGCTTAACAACCACTTTAAAAGCAATCGATTCTGAGTGCTCCAGTTTTAGTAAATATCCCCCAAAGAATACAAGCAAAATATTGTTTGTATATATATTAAATCATATTATACATAAATAATATCAAAGGATTACTTAGCCTAGTTAGTACATCACACCTACCTTTGAACATATAAGATATATCATATAGGAAGGCCCATGCTGATCTCCCTTGGGACACAGAATTAGCCCTGACTTGCATTGCATACAGGTTATAGTAGTTCTGCATAAGGATACATGTTAAATCACACTCTGTTGCGAAGATACCTTTACACTCGCGGACTACATGCCACCTTGAAAAGAGAATAACTATTAGCTTGAGATCAGATACCACATATGTTAAAAAAACTACTGTAGCACTACCCCAGCAGGAGCTGCTAGTAACTGCCTCTCCTACTCCTGCATAGCCAGGCAACAAGCATTCTCCACTTGCTTCCAAACACAAGAAGTCAGTCTCTTGGCTATGTTTTTATGTTTTATTAGGGGTAACAACTTGGATGGGGTGAAGGGATATATGGAATGCGCAACTGAAGTCAAAGAACAAAAACTTCCTCCCTATGTTCAAGGTCATGAACTGTCCTCCTTTCCGGAAACTTGACAATCTCTTGAAGAAAAATGCAAAAGTACCTTAAGAACTAGGAGCTCTCAGTCCCTTAAAAAGTAGCACAAAATATTGTAGGTTGCATATAGGGGTATCTCCAACTCCACCACAGATACCAAACCCAGTTCTACTGACCGCAGGAACCGCCAGCCCACCTGGTTGCCTCTACACCAGCCCACTCGGCTGCTACTGCAGATCTCCCAAGGCAAGGGAAAGGAAAGATTAAGCACAATGCTGTCTTCCAGAAATGCTTGCTACATGTGCCAGTCTTTCCCCTTGTAAGCCCTGACTGTGCTGATGTACTCAAAGTGTCCTCCTTGCTCCTGCTGCTTCTTTGGTAAGATTCCTTTCAAACTGCACTGCTGGCAGGATCCTTCCACGCCAGCCCGAGCTTCAGCCCGAGGCACAGCCCTCCCAGCAGGGGTTCTCCTCAAGGGCCACTGAAAGTCTCCTCAGCACTCCATCTACCACCCAACTCCCATGCTAGCATGACTCATCCATATTTAAGGACTGGCTTAGCCACCATGCTAGGCCCACCCTTAGGGATTGCCTAAACTCCCTCCTGGCCTCCGCCCTCTAGTTTCTAGAAATTTCCCAAACATTCAGGACATCCAGAACTAGAGGGAGGCACCAGAGACCTGCGTGCATCCCAGCCCGACCTGCAATAAATGCTTGACCCAGATTCAAGACTCCATGACCATGAGCCAATAAATTTGCAATATTCTACTAGCGCACTAAAGGGGGCTACGTTACAAACATAGGTTTATGACATTGAGAGATGTTACTCTGCATGAAGGCATCAAGGGTTGCACTACTGTTCGGGATCTCGTACAGCAGATGCTCATTTACATGCAGCAGGTGTTCATTCTTATGCGCATGTGCAGGATCATGAGCATAGAAGCTTAACAAATTGGGCAAGGACTAGAATGGGCACATGGATGAGCAATGGCACATATGTGGGGGCATCCACAGATCATGGAATCCAGCAGCCTATTTAAACTGAGAGTATGCCTGACCTCAGAGCTGGATTGTCTTCAACTCAGGTTCCTGTGTTCCTGGTTCTTGAAAGTCTGTTAGCCTTGTTCCTGACCAGACCACGTCAGACACCTCTCCTGGATTACCCCTGCCTGTTATGTCTTTTGCACGCTTGCATTACCGACCATGGCTTGGATTTCTGAAATCTCTGCTTCCTCGCTTGGTACCTCGCTGCCAGCATGGTACCGACTACCTGTTTCTGGCCTTGAACTTGATCATGACCCTGCACCTGCCTGCCTGGTTGCTGCTAAACATAGCTTGTGACCAGACAACATATTGCCACTGAAAGAACTCCTGGGTTTCCCACCTTCAGCTCACTACAACAGCTTTCTGGCACCTGCACCCTTCCATTGTCCTAGCAGTCCCTCCCTCCGCTACCAGGGGTGCTTGGATGGGAATTGCGCAAGGGATCACCCTCGTAATCTGGCACATCTAGGGTTGCACTGCTGTTCGGGATCTCGTACAGTAGATGCACATTTGCACGCAGCAGGTGTTCATTCTTATGCGCAGGATCATGAGCATAGAAGCTTAACAAGATGGGCAAGGACTAGAATGGGCATATGGATGAGCAATGGCACATACGTGAGGGCATCCACTGATCTTGGCACCCAGCAGCCTATTTAAACTGAGAGTATGCCTGACCTCAGAGCTGGATTGTCTTCAACTCAGGTTCCTGTTTCTTGAAAGTCTGTTAGCATTGTTCCTGACCCGACCACGTCAGACACCTCTCTTGGATTACCCCTGCCTGTTATGTCTTTTGCACGCTTGCATTACCAACCTCGGCTTGGATTTCTGACATCTCTGCTTCCTCATTTGGTACCCCGCTGCTAGCACGGTACCAACTTCTACCTGTTTCTGACCTTGAACTTGATCCTGACCCTGCATCTGCCTGCCTGGTTGCTGCTAAACATAGCTTGTGACCAGACTCCATATTGCCACTGAAAGAACTCCTGTGTTTCCCACCTTCAGCTCACTACAACAACTTCCTGGCACCTGCACACTTCCGCTGTCCTAGCAGTCCCTGCCTCCATCACCAAGGTTGCTTGGACAGGAATTGTGAAAGAGGCCACCCTCGTCACCTGGCACATTTTGCCAGGTAATTTATTTCACTACTACTCATTCTCCCATTTGTGGCCAGGACAGATATACTTATACCAAAACTGTGTTTTATTGTTGCATTAGCAATTGTTGTGTTAACCAATTGTACTATTAACTGCTTGCCACCGTCATAATACAGTAGCAGGTTGGCACCGCTGCGTGAATTGCTGCAGCTGTACGGCGACTCACACAGCTGCAGATACGAGTGCGCGTGCCCGTGGGTTGGACGGACTCGATGTCCGTCGGCAACCAACGAACGCCTGTTACAGAGACAGAACTGAGATCTGCCAGTGTAAACACGGTGGATCTCCCTTCTGTGATGGGACAAATGACAGATCTAATGTTCCCATTTATCAGGAACAGTTAGATCTGTCATGCCCCAGCCAGCCCAGCCCCCACACAGTGAGGGAACACATTTAACCCCTTGATTGCCCCCTACAGTTTAATCCCTTCCCTGCCAGTGACATTTATACAGTATTTAAAGCTTTGATCACTGTATAAATGTCATTGGTCCCAAAAAAGTGTCAAAAGTGTCCGATCTGTCCGCCGCAATGTCGCAGTACCGATAAAAATCGCAGATCACCGCCATTACTAGTAAAAAAAAAATGCCATAAATCTAATCCCATAGATTGTAGATGCGATAACTTTTGCGCAACCCAATCAATATACTACTATTGCGATTTTTTAACCAAAAACATGTAGAAGAATATATATCAGCCTAAACTGAGGACGAAATTCGTTTTTTGATATTTTTTTTTTTGGACATTTATTATAGCAAAAAGTAAAAAATAATGTTTTTTTTTTCAAAATTGTCGCTCTTTTTTTATTTATAGCACAAAAAAAGAAAGCCGCAGAGGTGATCAAATACCACCAAAAAAAAAGCTCTATTTGTGGGAAAAAAAGGATGTCAATTTTGTTTATTTCACAATTATCAGTTAAAGTGATGCAGTGCAGAATCACAAAAAGTGCTCTGGTCAGGAAGGGGGCAAATCCTTCTGGGGCTGAAGTGGTTAGATTAAAATTTTTAACCCAATGTATGCGTATTTGGCACCCTAAAGCAGTGTGATCCCTCCTCTCCACCCCTCCTCCAGCACTATTTTTTCTTTTTCTGTTTATCCACATTTATTTTATTTTTTTTAAAAAGCCATCCCCACTTGCGTGCCATTTGCCTAGGGAAAGAAAGGCGAGGCAAAGCCTTCCATATAGTAAAGGTGAAGGGGTGGGCCTTGCATGGCGTCGTCGAGAGGCTCGCCGGCTGAACCCAGAACAGCCAGCAGCCTCTCGATGACATCAGACCAAAATGTGGCAGTGCACGACTGAGCGCTGCCATTAGAGAAGAGGACTGGACAGTGCTGAATCCACTGGGTGGGCAAGTTTCTGAACTGTGCAGAACTCACCACCCTGTACTGTAAGTAGGGGTATTTAATAATTAAAAAATGTGAGGGTGATAATCCACTTCAGACAGGAGAGAGGCACAGCTGTGGGTTCTGTGTGAAGATCCCCGGCACTTGCTCCTGCTGTTCCTCTCCGCCTTGGAAGCCCTGACTTCAGCCAATCAGCGGCAGGAAGGAGGCTCTGTGGGTGAAGATGCGACTGCAGTAGAATCTGGGATTTGTAGTTTTAAAGCGGTTGTATACCCTGAAATGTGATTTTTACCTACAGGTAAGCCTATAATAAGGCTTACCTGTAGGTAAAATGAATATCTCCTAAACCCGTATGGTTTAGGAGATATTCGCTCTGCATGCAACTGCTAAAGTCAACGGTGCATGTGCTCTAAAGATCCGGCAGAGACTGCTGAAAAATCGGAGCTCCTTGCCGGAAAGAAGAACTCCAGCACGCATGGCAGGAGTAACTTCTCGCAGGTCCGGCCACTCACAGCGCCGGAGCCGCAACCCGGAAGAAAGATGATGGACATCATGTCATCTGCCTCAGCGATGACCGAGTCGGGCATCGGGGGCCTCGTTCTAAGGTAAGTATTTCATAATTTGTTAGTATGTGATGCATACTAGCACATTATGCTATTGTCTTGCAGGGTTTTTTTTTTTGTGCAGGTTTACTACCGCTTTAAATAGTGCTGCGCAGTACAAATGGATGAAGCTCTGGGCTTCATTATCCATGATTCCAGGGAACTTTGTGGTGCCTACTATTATCCGTTATTCTAAGCAGCTTCTTTTGTGTGTTCCTCTAATCTTTTGTTTACCACAAGCTAGAGTTCCCAACATTAGGGCTAAGTCCAACCATATGTTCAATTACACTTCAATTAAATGTCTCAATGGTCAATAAGAGCTCTCTCAATGAATATGACATGGAGGGTGTGAGGAGTTTAGCCCAGAACTCAAAGATGTGGCAGGACAAATGTACTTTGAGCTGAACACAATAGTCATGTGTATTCTTACTTCAATCTTAATGTGCTTAATGTATTTCTTCCAGATCTGTTCAGTATTTCAGTGTGAAACATTTCCTCTGTGCAAGAGCTTCCTGTAATATAGACCGGTCATTGCTGCTCTCTCTACTTTTGCAGGGTGACTGGTCTTGTCTCCGCCCCCCTCCTGTAGTTTTGTACTTGGCTCTTCCACGGTTCTGCTCTCTGTAGTACAGGGATGAGGTCACTGCTACCTTTACAAGGTAATATCTGGGTTTGCAGATGCATTTGGTGCACACAAAGTGAATTTATACTCTTTGTGGCTATTGAAGAATATATTTAAATGAATGTGGATTGCATTTTTGAGTTCAGATTTCAATATTTGCATTACATTGACATACCTTGAGTGGTGTCTAAATGCATCCCTGATTATAGGTCTATTTTTAAATGCCATTATATAACAAAACTTAAAGGTACCTGTCTTCATTATGCTGCCACATAAGTATATTCCACAAGACAAAACACAGTGATTGTATAGCCAAGCATTTCTACAATTACCCTCTTTCAATATACAGCTCATATTTGACGGTGTAGGTTACATTAGGAGGATTTTCAGGAGCTGGCAGCCATGTCAGGAAGAGACTGAAGTTTCTGGATTCTGTTGTGATGTTCAAAGGTTCATGAAGGCGACCTATGAAAAAAAATGCCAAATCATTATGACAAATGTATTTGTCTACAATTTTCAATTTTACTGCTCCTGGAATCTGAAACTCAGGTGTGGATGGGATTCAATAAAAGCATGCAAAGTCTGTCCGTATGCCATAGGTGAGCAGGGTTTCCTGTGATGTAAGAATGTTTTCTTGGTAACTCCTGCACACACCTTACGGTGCTACAATAAAGATAGGTTGGGCTGAAGAATGTCCTACAAACACCTAGTGCATTGACAACAAAATGTACATTTTGTGTGTATTTGTATATGTGCATGAAAATATCTGTAGAGCTATGAAAAACAAGAAAAGTATTCCCAAAATCCTACAAAAGCACCTAACCATCAAGAATGTGTTTAAAAAGGTGATACTAATTGTATCGGTATGGATGACATTCATGACAACGTCACTGCGGACATAGCTTAGGAAGCTTATATCCTATCAGTGAGCTATAATAACCTTTGCTCATCTGACATTCATTGAAGCAGATTCAAAGGTCAAAGTAAAAAATATGTACAGAATTGTTTTTGAATGGTAGTGATCATTACCTGAACTTTTGAATGTGCCTTACATGTTAATGCTGAGATCACATTGTGCGCGGACGCGATTCACAGCAGGGGTCCAGTGCGTCCTTGTTCTCGTTTTCAGGGACGAATCAGGACCAAATTTTTGCCTGAATCTGGACATGAAACGGGGGCCAAAGACGCACAGGACCCTTTTGCAATGCACTCCGCGGCCGTCCCGGAGATGTGTGAACCAGCTCCATTGAGAGCCGGTCACACTCTCCTTCCTGTCAAGCAAATAGGATGCGGAGAAATCCCCATCCAATTTGGATCAGTGTGAACACAGCCTTAGGGAATGCCCAGATAAGCTCCATTGGAGAGAATTTTTAACTTTCTATCTGGTGAAAAGGTTGTCCCCAGGACAGGATGAGAGAGAACATCTCTTCCTGTCTAATTGATCTGCTGCAATTCAAGCTGCATATGACTAGCCTCAGAATTCTTAGTCCTCCCTCAGAAGTCCTCCCAATAAAGTAAAGAACAAAAAAAGGTTCCAGTGATTGTGTGTGACATCAGCTAATTTGGAGCATTGTGCTAGTGTTCTGCAATGCGGGTGGCGTTCATCATGATTTACGATGGATCTACATTGAGGGACATTCTTTTTTTTTTTTTATTTTAATAAAGGACTTGTTAAAAACTCTGTGCTGCTTTTAATTACACTAGTAACTTTTTGGTGAATTAGTAGGGGTACAATACACCCCATAATCATTTACATGGAGGGGCTGGGATCTGGGGGCCCCCTTGTTCAAGGGAGCTTCCAGATTACAATAAGTAACCCCCCCTCGCACCCCCACAACCACAAGGCCAGGGTTGTGGGGAAAAGGACCTTGTCCTCATCAACATGAGGACAAGGCGCTTTGCCAGGGCCCTCCCCCGGCAAAGCACCCCACCCATGTTGAGGGCATATAACCTGGTATGCTGTAGGAGAGGGGGTACACTTGTCCCTCCCTTCCTGGCCTGCCAGGCTGTATGCTTGGATAATGGTCTGATGGATTTTGGGGTGGACCTCACATCATTTTTAAAAATGTTTTTGGTGTGAGGCCAAAATCTATACCAGACCTAAAGGGCCTGTGATTCTTGTGTGCGGGCACCTGCGGTACTTGACGGTCCGTGACCTGCCTTGATTTCTGGGACATGCCTGTGACAAGGTCGTGTTGGGATAGTCTTTGAAAATCCAAGAGTGTTGTGGACAAATTCAGTACAGCTTGCAATTATATTGTACATCAACCCCTTTATCTCCATTTTCCCACTATATGTAACCTGTAAATTAACCCCTTCACCACCTCCTTCTGTCAGTGTATGACCTGCATGTTTCTAGTGCGCCTTTACCAAGCTCCATGTATCTACTATCCAAAAAGGGGGCATTTTGGGGGTATTCACATCCTCATTCCTTTACATAGTAAAAAAAAAAAGATATTGTTAAAGGGGTTGTTTTCATCTTAATGCATAGAATGAAAAAAGCCTGTGCATGAGCCCCCCTCAGCCTGTCCATGAGTGTCTCAGGTGTCCGAGATTCTCCCTCCTGATTGGCTGAGACACAACAGTGGCGCCATTGGCAACCGCTGCTGTCAATCAAAGTCAGCTAGCCAGTCAGGAAAGAGAGGGGCGGGGCTGGGGCTCCGTGTCTGAATGGATACATGGAGCTGTGACTCAGGTGCCACCATAGCAAGCTGCTTGCTGTGGGGGCACTCAACAGGAGGGAGGGACCAGGAGCACAGAAGAGGGACCCGAGAAGAGGAGGATTGGGGCTGCTCTGTGCAAATCCACTGCACAGAGAAGGTAAGTATAACATGTTTGTTATTTTTATAGGAACCAAAACTTTGCAATCACTTTAAATACCATCAAAAAGAAGCTCTAATTGTCTCAAAAATTATAAAAAGTTTAACCACCTAACACTAGAGTTGAGCGAACACCTGAACGTTCGGGTTCGGAGGGTCCGAACGAACTTTGGAAAAAAGTCCGGGTTCGGCACCGAACGTTGCCCGAACCTTATCCCGGACCCCATTGAAGTCAATAGGCACCCGAACTTTTAGGCACAAAATTGGCTGTAACAAAGTCCTGGCAAGTGCTAGAGGGCTGCAAAAGGAAGTAATATGGGGGTAAGAGTAGGGCAAGTGCCCTACAAAAAAATGGGGATAGGGAAAATAAATTTAAATCAAATAAAAAAAATGGGAAGGGAGGGTGGATGTGGAGTAGGAGCCTAGAGGTTGACTAGGCCGTGACCATGGCAGTGTAGGTGGAAGTGGCGGTGGTTGAGGAGGAGGAGGAGGTAGCCAGCACTGTATTTTTTTTTTGTTTGTTTATAATTGGGGTAGCCCCCAAAATATTGAGGCCTATTCAAAAAAACAAGTATACGAATGGCTGTGTGAGTCCGGTCTAAATGTTTATTCTGCACAAGGTACAGACAAGTCTTGTGGGATCCATGCCTGATTCATTTTAATAAAGGTTAGCTTGTCCACGTTGGCTGTGGACAAACGGCTGTGCTTGTCTGTGATAACCCTCCTGCTGTGCTAAACACACATTCCGATAATACACTGGCTGCAGGGCAGGCCAGCACCTCCAAGGCATAAACGGCAAGCTCAGGCCATGTGGCCAATTTGGAGACCCAGAAGTTGAATGGGGCAGACCTATCAGTCAGTACGTGTAGGCGTGTGCACACATACTCTTGCACCATGTTGCTGAAATGCTGCCTCCTGCTAAGACGTTGTCTATCGGCTGGTGGTGCTGTTTGTTGTGGCGGGCTGCTGACAAAGCTTTGCCACATTTCGGCCATGTTAACCCTGCCTTCTGAGGTACTGGCAGTGGCACAGCTGCGTTGGTGGCCTCTTCTTCCTCCTCCTCTGCCTTCGCCTTGTGCTTCCGCTGAGCCCCCGGTGTCATCTGGGAATGCCCTCAGCAGCGCCTCTACCAGTGTGCGCTTGTAGTCGTGCATCTTCCTCTCACGCTCCAGTGAGGGAATTAAGGACGGCACGTTGTCCATGTAATGGGGATCCAGCAGGGTGGCCACCCAGTAATCAGAAGACGTTACAATGTGCGCAACCCGGCTGTCGTTACGCAGGCACTGCAGCATGTAGTCGGCCATGTGTGCCAGGCTGCCCAGAGGCAAAGACAAGCTGTCCTCTGTGGGAGGTATATCATCTGTGTCCTCTGTATCCACCCAGCCACGCTCCAGTGATGCCCACGAGCTGCGTTGGGTGCCACCCTTCTGCAATTCCTCCTCCTCCTCATCTTCCTCGTCCTCCAGAACTGTGCCCTGGCTTGAATATTTTGGACCTGGCCTATGCTGGTGCAGGAACCCACCCTCCGAGCCACTTGCGAATGACTGGCCTGATAACCGTGGAAATGACCCCTCTTCCTCCTCCTCCTCCTCATCCTCCTGTGCCACATCCTCTTCCATCATGGCCCGAAGGGTTTTTTCAAGGAGACATAGAAGTGGTATAGTAACGCTGAGAACAGCGTCATCGGCACTGGCAATGTTGGCGGAGTACTCAAAACACCGCAATACGCTACACAGGTCTCGCATGGAGGCCCACTCGTAGGTGGTGAAGTCTTGCTGTTCCGCAGAGCAACTGACCCGTGCGTGCTGCAGCTGAAACTCTACTATTGCCTGCTGCTGCTCGCACAGTCTCTCCAGCATGTGCAAGGTGGAGTTCCACCTTGTGGGCACATCGCATATGAGGCAGTGAGCGGGAAGGCCGAAGTTCCGCTGCAGCGCAGACAGGTGAGCAGCAGCAGGGTGAGAACGCCGAAAGTGTGCACAGACGACCCGCACTTTATGCAGCAGCTCCGACATATCCGGGTAGGTTTTTAAAAAATTCTGTGCCAACAAATTCAGCACATGCGCCAGGCAAGGGATGTGCGTCAAACCGGCTCGGCCCAGAGCCGCTACGAGATTTCGACCATTGTTGCAGACCACCAGGCCGGGCTTGAGGCTCAGTGGCAATAACCACTCATTGGTCTGTTGTTCAATGCCCGTCCACAGCTCCTGCGTGGGGTTTATCCCCCAAACATATCAGTTTTAAAACAGCCTGCTGTCGTTTCCCCCTGGATGTGCTTGTTGTCTGGTTACTCACCAATAACGGTGACTCGGAGTTCGGGCCGGACCACCAGACGTTGTTACCAGCTTTAGAGCATCGCCGAGACCCGGCTCGGCCAAACTGCGTGTAGGGAACGGACCGCGTACACGACTTAAACAACCGTGTCTTAAAAAATTTTTGGATGGGCCTATACAGCCTCGACGACGTATTTCACGCCCAGCAGACACGTGTGAAAGCCGCAAGAGTGGGACGACGACGAGTGGACAGACGCGACGTCGCCTTGAAGCCGGAAGGGCGAGTGACGGAGTATACGCTACACGGGTGTTCCACCTTGAGGTGGAACGTGTACGACCTCTCTGACACGCTCGTCGTCGTCC
>BLSH010351742.1:60364-93354 GCA_018402905.1 Glandirana rugosa | reverse complement strand
GAGATGATTTTTGAACAATGATGTGTCACTTACAGCAACAGCTGGAACCTGGCCCTATAGGAGTAGGCAATGGTTTTTGAACAATAATCTGTCCCTCTAAGCAACAGCTGGAAACTCTCCCTTTAGAACTAGGAGATGATTTTTGAACAATAATGTGTCACTTACAGCAACAGCTGTCATCTGGCCCTATAGGGGTAGGCAATAATATTTGAACAATAATCTGTCCCTCTAAACAACAGCTGGAAACTCTCCCTTTAGAACTAGGATATGATTTTTAAACAATAATGTGTCACTTACAGCAACAGCTGGAACCTGGCCCTATAGGAGTAGGCAATGGTTTTTGAACAATAATCTGTCCCTCTAAGCAACAGCTGGAAACTCTCCCTTTAGAACTAGGAGATGATTTTTGAACAATAATGTGTCACTTACAGCAACAGCTGTCATCTGGCCCTATAGGGGTAGGCAATAATATTTGAACAATAATCTGTCCCTCTAAACAACAGCTGGAAACTCTCCCTTTAGAACTAGGATATGATTTTTAAACAATAATGTGTCACTTACAGCAACAGCTGGAACCTGGCCCTATAGGAGTAGGCAATGGTTTTTGAACAATAATCTGTCCCTCTAAGCAACAGCTGGAAACTCTCCCTTTAGAACTAGGCGATGATTTTTGAACAATAATGTGTCACTTACAGCAACAGCTGGAACCTGACCCTATAGGAGTAGGCAATGATTTTTGAACAATAATCTGTCCCTCTAAGCAGAAGTCTCTACCTAGTGCAGTCAGATCACTCAAAGCAGCAGTATGTGAAATCTCAAATTTCTGCAATCTGTCCCTCAGAGCAACAGCAGTAGTAATCTCAGGATGCAGGATCAGATGCTAAAATGTCTGCAATCTCTCCCTCACAAAAACGCAGACAGCTTCCTCTCCCTACACTAACCAAGGAGCATGTGACATGCAGCACTGTGATTCCAGCTTATAAAGAGGCTGGGTCACACGATGCACTGGCCAACCACAGCCATGCCATTAGTAGGCATGGCTGTGATGGCTTCTAAGGGCAAACCAGTGAAACGCTTGTTGATTGGCTGCCCTTCAGCTATTCAACATGCGTGATCAACTACCAGAACCCGAACCCGAACGTTTTTTGAAATGTCCGTGTTCGGGTCTGGGTCCTGGACACCCGAAAGTTCGGTACGGACCCGAACATTACAGTCCGGGTTCACTCAACACTACCTAACACTGCTCACAGTAAATAAACTGCAAGAAGGCAGCAGGTGCAGGCACAATCACGTACCTGTACATTGACTGATTCCTTCCAGGTGCATGCACGCCCCCTCCCGACCTGTGCTGTGATTGGACAGCTGATTTTATCTTGTGATTTTGGCTGAAGTCAGCTGATTGGCTGTGTCCAATCACACACACAGAGTTCTGTGTTTATGAAAACACAGAACTCTGTGTACAGGGAACAGCGATCTGGTTGTTTCTTCTCCCTGCAAAGTATGGAGAAAAACCAGCCGAATGGAAAAGTAAAAGCAGCACACATTACACACGCTACACATTGTTAGGCACACAGTTAACCCCTTGATTGCCCCTAGATGTTTACCCCTTCCCAGCCAGTGTCATTAGTACAGTGTCAGTATACAGTAATATCACTGATCATTGTATTAGTATCACTAGCGATGTCAATGTCAGTGAGTCACCCTCCCAGCCAGTGTCTGTTTGCCCCACATTGCTCGCCACCCTAACACAGCCCCACTATACATCGCTGATCACCGCAATTACAGTATATTGTCTATAACTGAATAATTTCCAGTACATATACCATAGTTTGTATACGCTATACCATTCACACAATCCAATTATTATACACTTATTGGGATTGTAGCAGAATACATTTTGGCCTCAATTCATGGAAATTTTTTTTTTTTTTTATTGGATATGTTTTATAACAGAAATGAGAAAATATAGCTTTTTTTCGTTCATATAATAAAAAAGTAAAAACCCAGTGGTGATAAAATACCACCAAAAGAAAGCTCTAATTGTGTGGAAAAAAAAAATTCAAGTAGCGTACAATGTTGCATAATCACGCAATTGCCAGTTAAACTAGCGCAGTGCTGAATATCAAAAAATGCCCTGGTCATGAAAAGGATAAAACCTTCCTGATATCAAGTGGTTAAAGTATCACAGCACTGAAAAATACAAAATAGCTTGTTTATGAAGGTGTGTACACAAGGTGGCATTCAAGTGGTTAAAATACATGTCAGGGCAAAAAACAAACAAACATATGCAGTGCATCTCTAACAAACATGCACATCTCCCCATTTTGTATCCCTGTAAAGACCCTGCAAGTAAAAAAACAAATAAAAACACTTTGATGTTCCAAAATGCACATAATTTTAAAGGCCCGTACACACGATGCCATGGTCGTATAACAACGGTCTTACAACTGCTTGTTGTACGATAATCTGACCACTAGCACATGCGATTACAACAGCCGATGTTCAACAGACGTACAACAGAAGTTGGATGAGCAGACTAGAAAACTTTTGTTGTACAACAAGCCACTGTACGATTTTTGTACCTTGTGTACAGAGAAGTTGGGCCAACAAAGCTGTATGTGCAAAACACGCATGCTCAGAAGTCAGGAACCGCTGGAATTGTCCGTTCATGTAAACCTATGTTCCTGATTCACAAATCACATTCACCTGAACTTCCTCTTTAGACGCTCGTAACATGTCACTGCTTTCAGCTTTGTTGAACGATTACTTGACTCCTGTCGGTATGCTAGACACAGCAGCCACCAGCCAATTTTGGGCAAAAGTTGAATGTGCGGTCGTACGACTGTTGCACCGTGTGTACGAGGCATTAATGTAGGATGACAGCACACATCCTTTTTGTAAACTGAGTGGTGTCAGCCCTACCTAGTTTTCTTTTGTGAAAACTACTCAGACCCATCTACTTTCCCATCTCCACAACATAAAGGCGTATTCCGTATTCACAAGACAAAAACTAGGAGGATTAATTACTCTCCTTGAGATAACACAGTGGGGTTGGTTTACTAAAACTGAAGAGTGCAAAATCTGGTGCAGCTCTGTATAGAGACCAATCAACTTCCAGTTCTTGGGCAAAAGTTGAACGTGTGGTCGTACGACTGTTGCACCGTGTGTACGAGGCAGTAATGTAGGATGACAGCACACATCATTTTTGTAAACTGAGTGGTGTCAGCCCTACCTAGTTTTCTTTTGTGAAAACTACTCAGACCCATCTACTTTCCCATCTCCACAACGTAAAGTCCTAAGACAAGAACTAGGAGGGTTAATTACTTTCCTTGAGACAACACAGTGAGGGTTTATTTACTAAAATTGAAGGGTGCAAATCTGGTGCAGCTCTGTATAGAGACCAATAAACTTCCAGTTTTTATTTTGTCAAAGCTTAGTTGAACAAGCTGAAGTTAGAAGCAAATTGGCTACCATGCACAGCTGCACAAGATAATGCACTGTCCAGTTCTAGTAAATCAACCGTGTGTGAACAGGACAGCTCTAAACGCTTGAACAATGCTGGGAAAAAGGTCATCCAGTGCCTAGGGCAAAGATGGTAAACTGCGCCCCCCCCCCCCACTTTGCCTTTAAAGGGAGGCCTGTCAGCATGCATGGGGAGGTGAGGCAGCTGGAGAGGTATGACTATCAGTGGAGAATGATGTGCCCGGGGGGGGGGGGGTTCGGTGAGGCAGCCCGGGAGGGATGTCTGTCAGCAGGAGGTGGTTGGGGCATTAGGGAGGGATGTGTGCCCATGCTGTTCTGGCAAATAATGAGAACTGGGATGAGGCAGCCAGGTAGGGTTGTTTGTCAGTGGGAATGGATTAGGGCAGCTGGGGAGGTAGGTGTGATGGACGTAGAGAAATGGGATGAGGTGGCCAGGGAAGGATGTATTTTAGGGCTCATTCATACTTGCAGCTGAGAGGCTGTACAACCCTGTGGTTACTTACCCCCAGCTGCTCCCCCTTTACCTGAAAATGCAGTGTCCAGGAGCTCCTACCTTCCCCTGGCATAGCGTCTTGCTACCATGTTGATGAGAACAAGGACCTCTTGCTTACACCCCTGGCCTGGTGGTTGTGGGGGTCTGCAGGGGGAATTATCATAATCTGAAAGCACACATTTGACAAGTAAATTACAGTGTAAATCCATCACCAGTCAAGCGATGTAGTCAAGATGTAATCAAGCGATGTAGACCCATGCCAATCATAATGAAAGACGCTCCCAGGCAGGGAAATATAATTTGTGCTGAGAGTAGCACATTGTTTTGATAGACAGCGTGTTCTGTTTAGTCAGCACAGCTGGCATTGTTCATTATGATTGACTTGTATCTACATCATTGGATGACATGATTGACAATGGATTTACTCTTTGGGACATGTTTATTCATTGTGTTAATAAAGGACTTTGTCAAATGCGTTGTGTGTTAACTTACTACCTATTTTTTTTGGATAGCAACAATAAAGAAGAGAAAGCATATGTAAAAAAAAAACAAAAAAAAATTGATCACATTAGGCCAGGGGTGACCAGTTTAGAGACAGCCCAGTGAAAGGGCTAGGGAAGCTATGGAAATTGCTCTCACTACTGCACAACGGGACCTGCTGCATTGGTCTGAGAGACAGCAGCATCTGTGATCCTCTGGGTGCACCAATAGGGGAAGGGGGTGCAAATTGTGTCAGGGAGCAAGGCACCTTGACACAGTTTGCAGTCTGTTCCATTATTGGTGCACCATAACAATCAATGACTATGTGGCCTTTGATGACATAGATTACTAGGATGCAGATGGAAGGTCGTCCACACAGTGCCCTTGGTTTCTAAAAGTCTGGCTAAACCTTGTAAACAGCCTTCCCAAAAGTAGTTGATAGCTGCAAAGGGTAGGCCAACTCAATATTGAGCCCTATGGACTAAGACTGGGATACCATTAAAGTTCATGTGCGTGTAAAGACAGGTGTCTCAATACTTTTGGTAATATAGTATATATATATATATATATATATATATATATATATATATTCATACATTCATATAGGGTATTTGTGTGCACATTAATAGAATATTAACCAGGCCAGCTAAGCTGCTCCATATGTAAGTAAGCCCAAAAAGAGTAAAAACGAAATGCATGTTTTGTTGCTTGGGTCTCCCCAGAAAGTTAAGGGTCAAGTCCAACGCATGGCCACTGGGGGCAGCAAAACCGGACTGAACCGACCACCTGGGACCTCAGTAAACTGCATGAGAAGGTTTATAATAAAGTATAGGTATGTATATGCATGGCTGGGATGAACAGAAATGTATTAAAAAATACTGAGTATAATGATGGTGACTTACAGGGAGGGTATAGTCTGTTCAAAAAGGACCAGATTGGATCGATACAGGCATGTAAATGGCCAGCTGGACCAATCATAGAGCAGGGTCAAGAAGCTGCAGACCAAGGGGTCAATGGCTACACAGGAGGGGAGAGGGCCCGAAGGGTGGCTGTGGGTAGGGCTGGAACAGGGCATGCCCGGAGCAAACTGGGGCCACATAGAAAAATCCACAGCCGTGGATAGGACAGAGCCCAAGACCCACCAGGTCAGGATGGAAAGCACTCAACATGGCCCAATATTGGCTGCCATGTCAACCAGCCCAAATGCTTTAAACAGTGCTCCAGGCCCGCCCGCCCGCCCTCTTCCAGTCCAGCTCACGGCCTTCCTTGTGCGTCGGGGGCTGATAACACGGCACAATGTCATGCCCCTCTGGCGGGGCCGTGCGGTGTGCCTTGAGCTCGGGGGGGGGGGGCTGTGGGCCCTCCCTCCACCTGTGTAGCCATTGGCCCCTCTGTCTGCAGCTTCTTGATCTTGCTCTTGGATTGGTCCTTTCTTGATCCCTGACTTCCTTTATAATGACACAGGCCCTGCTGGGCTTCATTGTCGTTTGGTTGCATCATGTCTCTCTGATCCTGGTATGTATTTATGCTGAACTGATATCTTCACCCTCTCTTGAATTAATATGTGTACTTTTTACTAGCATTGACTTACATATACTGCATACCCTATGTACAGACTTTTTGATTTTTGGTCTTGTGTTACGTTATTAATCTTAGTGAAATTGGGAGCGGTGGGATCTGATCCTGATTAAGCAGGCAATTTTGAATCCTGCAGCCCAACTGGCCATTTACATGCCTATCCGGTCCTTTTTCCACAGACTATACCCTCCCTGTAAGTCACCATCATTATACTTTTTTATACAACCTTCTCATGCAGTTTACTGGGGTCCCAGATGGTTGGTTTGGTCCTGCTTTGCTGCCTCCAGTGGCGTTGTAGACTTAATGCGGTGGACTTGACCCTTAACTTTCTAGGGAGACCCAAGTAACAACACATGCGTTTTGTTTTTACTCTTTTTGGGCTTACTTGCAAATGGAGCAACTTTGCTGGCCTGGTCAGTATTCTATTACAGTGCACACCAATTTCCTATATGCTGAATGTATGAATATATATATGTTTATTGTAGACCTAATACTGTTTTTGCATTATAGAATACCTATAATATATCAGCATCCCTAAGGAAGATTGTAAACCTGCAACCAGTACGTGTTGGATTTCTCATCTTCTAAACTATGTTGAAGGTCTTTTGTTGGCCCATTTTTTACTGCTGTATATATGCATATAAGCCCTGTCTTTTCCTTCTATTTTTAGACCATTTTATCTTGTTACTTAAAGTGGATGTTAGCCCGATTCGTGAAATTTGAGCCAGGCACATAGATCTGTAGCGTTTTGTTATCTCTCTCCAAAGAACTATGTCCCATAGCTGTCTCTTCCTCCGTAGCTCTGTTATCAGCCAGATAGTTGTCACAGTTCTCCAAGACGGGAGATAGAAGAGTTTAAGGGGTAGGTTGCTATAAATAGATTAGCACACTGCTTGTGGTCTAAGAGCAGAGCTATATACATTGATTCTTCCTTTTCTTACGAGCATTGGGGCTGTGTGCCTTTCCTCCAATCAGCTGTCTTGGCTGTATGCCAATGATCCACTCCCAGAGGTAACCAGGAAGAGAAAAATGTTAACAGGATCTGCACTTTCTAAAGGATACTGCATATATACATTTATATATATATATATATATATATATATATATATATATATATATATATATATATATATATATAAAGAGAGCAGATATACATGTAAAACTTATACAGGGAGATTTATTTAATCTGAGGCTGTTCATTTCACTGGGTATATGGAGGGTTTACATCCACTTTAATAAAATTTATTTTTTGTACATCCCTTTCTTGGAGGTTATTTGTCCGATGTGCCCATAATTGTCCCTGCTATTGGAGGGTATTCTCTGTTCTTATGTAATTTGGGATGATGGCACTCTCACAGTTCCCTACCAGATTTTCAAGACCTTTTCAAGTCACGGCAGTGTGAACTGAGCCTAATGCTTTTTACAACCCCACACACTCTTTACTCATAGATCATACCTAAGAATGGTGAATCATTCATGCAGTACCTTGACAAGTTAATGTGGCATCCAAGGTAAAGTTACCAAAATGTGCCCAAATCCACTCCCCTCAAAAAAAAAAAAAAAAAAAAAAATGTGTATATTGGCTAGGCCACTGCAAAATGACAGTCATTGGGTGGATGGAAGTGTTACAGCATGGTTAAATTATTGTGATTTAGCCATAACATAATGATTAACAAAATATATTCTTCCACCTAGGAACTATGGTATCTTATAACTGACCCAAAGTGAAATAGCCTGTTCTGTCCCTTTTAATAAAGGCGCTAAAATGATTTTTTGCTACAAAGCACTTAAATGCAGGGCTACAAAACAAACAAATTTACATATGAACAGTTAAAAGATAGAAATAAAAAGTCAAGGGAAGAAGGCGATGAGGGGGCTCTCACAGGGCCGGTGCTACCACTGGGCAAACTAGGCAGCCTCCTAGGGCACACTGCTGCCTAGGGGTGCCTGGCCACTGGTTTCCCTCTGCGTCTGCATGCTCTGCAGGCTGCAGCATGTAACTAACTCAGTCTCAGGCAGCTGCTCTGTCCGACCGGTAGTGTAATTAGAGGCGCAGTGCTAGAGGAACCAGAGCCGATGCTTCCTGTATAGCGCCAACTCCTGTCACATGGGCAGGGCAAAGGGGTGGGGTCAGGGGTGGAGCCAATGGGACGGCAAAATGAGGTTTCGCCTAGGGTGTCAAAAATCCTTGCACCAGCGTAATTAATACAGAGTTCCGCCTCCCCAGCATAAAATCAAATCAGCAGCTACACATACTGTAGCTGCTGACTTTTAATATTAGGACACTTACCTGTCCTGGAATCCAACAAAGTGGGCACCCCAGCCAATGTTTCCATTAGCTCTCGGGTGCTGCTACCACCATTGCTTGTATTGCCTTGTGGCTTCAAAGCCTGTTCCCTACTTTGCATGCTTGAAGCGAGTTGTGCTTTCTGAATGGCCCAGTGGCGGAGGAAGGAGGAGGGAGGGGGCCGAACTTCCAAGGGAGCTCACCGTGGCGAGATCTCTCGGAATTGGGGATGGGTACCTGTTAAAAACAGGTGCCCGTTCACCCCTCCCCCCTGAAAAGGGCCAAATGTGGCACTGGAGGGGAGGAGGAGGCAGATAAGCGAAGCTTTCACTTCTGGGTGGAACTTCGCTTTAACAGGGCTCTGCTGTCCATGTGAAAACAGTCTTCTGCACTCTGTTTATCACAAGATTCTAATAAAGGTGCAGGGACAGCTGTGACACAGACAGTGAATCCCCCTGATGTGTATTTTGACAGACTAGTCTTGCAGAGGAAAGGAGACAGCCAGGAAATGGAGGCTTCCATCACAGCTGCACCCTTCCCACCACAGTGCCCAAGACAGGTGACTCTGCTGCCTCTGGGAAGACCTGGGCTTGTATTCATGTGATGTCTGAAATGTACAGATCTGTTTTCTGGTGCACAAGTTGTATACACAACCAAAGAAACAGGTTTGGCAAACCTCAGACCACACATAAGAAAATATCTTGAATTTCAAGAGGACGTGGAACTTTCCAAAGTCCTTCTACAGAAGTATTCCAAGCTGTTCTGTGCAATACTAGAATCAAGCCAACACAAATAAAGGGTAAGTGTGGGTTTAGTGCAAAATTCACTTCTGTCACCCTACTCCCTTCAAGGCAATTTTGTATGATTAAGCCCATCGGGTGAAACATGTTAGAGAGGTGGTGCTGGGGAGAGGACCATGTGCTTAAGCTTGTTGGCTGGTTATAAGTGAAGTATGGCTAAAGCTTGTTTGGCTATACTTCTCATGTGGGTCACAGGAGTGCACATACTTTTGCACTTCTGTGAGCCAGAATCAGCTGACAGTGGGCTAAAGTCCACTGTCATCTGATGTCACAGAGCTGCTCTAGACCCTGAGGGAATTCTGACAGTAATTTTGGGATCCACAACAGAGAATGGTGACTGATATTCACATCTCTCTGCTCAGAGCAGACCCAAAAAAATGAGCAAAGAGAGGTCCCATGATGGCTCAGTTCTTGGGCTTAGAGGAGGCAGGGCCCAGCTACAAAATCGGACCGATGCTGCATCCATGTATTGTAGGTGAGTATTTTTCACTTCCTGAACTTTTCATTTAAGAACAAAAAGGTGCGCCTCTAAGTGCAGTAGTGGTAAAAAGGCTGTTTATTAAAACAATATAAAAACTAGGGTAGTGTGCAGGTAAGCATTGCAGTGTCAGCCACTGCTGGCTTTGTGGGAGTCCTTGCGGGCGTGCTGCTTGGATGCAGATGGGACTGCCTGGTGGTGGTGGGCTGGGAAGGAAGCGTCGGTAGCTCCCGGCGTCTCCTTCTCCTGATCACTTGGTCGAACGACCGTTCAGACGACCGTTTGGTCCGTGCAGTCCGTGCGTCACATACGTTTGGCAGCTAGAGAGTGAATGGTCCGGCGATGGGTTGCGGGGCTCCGCCCTTTCTTCAGGCTGTAATTGTTGACATCTTGGAGCAGGGCAAATTTAAGGGCAAGAAAAGTGGGAGGAGTGCAAACTCAGTGCACGCTTCCTCTTGGATGGTGTTGCTGATTTAAGAGACACTTGCAATGGTAAAAATGTCCCATGAAGAAAGATTTTTTAAAAATAAATGTATATATATATAAAATAGAAGATATATATAAAGGCATTTATAAATATATGTATATATATATATAAATACATGGAGATAAAAGGAAAAAGGGGGGGAAGGGGGAAAGGAAGGAGGAGGGGGATGGGGGGGAGGGGAGTGTGGATGACAGGGGAAGGGGGAGGGAAAGGATGGGGGGGGTGGGGGGGGGGAAGACAGCCAGGAGGGGAATGGTGGAGGAGGGGAGGGGGGTTTTTGGACGGGTGGAGTGGGGTTGAGGAAGAGGAACGGGTGAGGGACTGTCAGGGTGGGCATAAATTGAACTTATACATTTCAAACTTTAAAGTGGAACCATAATATGAACAGAAGACTATACATATTAAACATACAGAAGCAAGGAGGATACCTGGTGTGACATATGTAGTTACGAATGGGGGTGGGTGATACTTAGGGCTGATGGGATCAGCTATGCTTGTGCTTATTATTCTGATGCTGGCTGGTGGATTTTTGTCAATTTATGCCCACCCTGATAGTCCCTCACCCGTTCCTCTTCCTCAACCCCACTCCACCCGTCCAAAAACCCCCCTCCCCTCCTCCACCATTCCCCTTCTGGCTGCCTTCCCCCTCCCCTTTCCCCCCCCCCCACCATCCCATCCTTCCCCTCCCATCCACACTCCCCTCCCCACCCTTTCTCCCCCCCTCCCATCCCCCCCCCTTCCTTTCCCCCTTTCCCCCGCCATACCTTTCCTCCCCCCTTTCTTAAGAACATCAACCAGATTCCCTATTTATTTTTATATCCATGTATTTATATATATATATATATATATATATATACATATATTTATAAATGCCTTTATATATATCTTCTATTATATATATATATATATATTTATTTTTAAAAAATCTTTCTCCCTGGGACATTTTTACCATTGCAAGTGTTTCTTAAATCGGCAACACCATCCAAGAGGAAGCGTGCACTGAGTTTGCACTCCTCCCACTTTTCTTACCCTTAAATTTGTCCTGCTCCAAGATGTCAACAACTACGGCCTGAGGAAGGGGCGGAGCCCCGCAACGCGTCGCCGGACTATTCACTCTCCAGCTTCCAAACGGATGTGATGCATGGACTGCACAAACTACACAGACCGGATGGTCGTCTGAATGGTCGTTCGACCAAGTGATCAGGAGAAGGAGACGCCGGGAGCCACCGACGCTTCCGTCCCAGCCCACCACCACCAGGCAGTCCCATCTGCATCCCAGCAGCACGCCCGCAAGGACTCCCACAAAGCCAGCAGTGGCTGACACTGCAATGCTTACCTGCACACTACCCTTGTGAGTAGTTTTTATATTGTTTTAATAAACAGCCTTTTTACCACTACTGCACTTAGAGGCGCACCTTCTTGTTCTTTGTTGTTACTACAGAAGCTCGGTTACTTCCCAGAGGTGCAGCCCCACAAGTGTCACAGTGGATTTTACGGTTCATCTTCACACTCATCCATTGACTTATGCATTTTTTGTTTCTAAATATATTCATCCATTTATCACATGTTTTGTGTCCAAGATTTCTCCCTGGTCTCCTGACCTTTGAGACATCCTAGTCACACAGAGAAGCTTCACCTTAACTGTCTCTGACTGCGCTGCCAATATACTGTTTTTTGAACTTTCCATTTAACCACTTCAGCCCCGGAAGAATTTCCCAGGTTAGGACCAGAGCACTTTTTGCGATTTGGCACTGCATCGCTTTAACGGACAATTGTGCGGTCGTGCGACGTTGTACCCAAACGAAATTTGCGTCCTTTTTTTCCCACAAATAGAGCTTTCTTTTGGTGGTATTTGATCCCCTCTGCGTCATTTCTTGTCACCGCTATAAACAAAAGAAGAGCGACCATTTTGCAAAAAAAACCCAAATTTCTTACTTTTTGCTAAAATACAAATCCAAAAAATATATAAAAAAACATTTTTTTTTCACCGGTTTTGGCCGACTTATATTCTTCCTCATATTCGTGATAAAAAAAATCACAATCGGCGTTTATTGATTGGTTTGCGCAAAAGTGGCCGCGTTTACAGATGGTGAGAATTCATTTCTGGGGTTTTTATTTATTTTTTTTATTTTTTACTAGTAATGGTGGCGATCTGCGATTTTTAGCGGTACTGCGATATTGCAGCCGAAATGTCGGACATTTTTGACACTTTTTGGGACCAATGACATTTATACAGCGATCAGAAATTTAAATGTCCACTGATTACTGTATAAATGTCATTGGCAGTGAAGGGGTTAACCTGCAGGGGACGATCTAGGGGTTAACTATGTTCCCTGGGTGTGTTCTAACTGTGGGGGGGGTTGGGCTACTATGGGCATGAGAGATCTAACTGATCCCAGTGACAGGGATCAGTAGATCTCCTATGCCTACACTAACAGAGCGGGGAACCGCCGTGTTTACATCGGTGGTTCCCCGTTCTTTGCCTGTGGCCGCTCATCGCAGCTCGCCGGCGGACAACGGGTCCGCCCGAGCCGCGGGAACACTCCTCAGGAGTTCGGCGGGCGTGCGTGCCCCCTAGCGGCCATTCGCAGATCGCCACTTTTTTACGGCCATTCGCGCCCAGCGTCCACACTGCCGCCGTAAATAGATGGTAGGCAGTGTGGAACTGGTTAAAGATTAAAGTTTTGCCTGTGAAGACAAAATCTGTGTGTGGCTTTTCTTTTGGTTTTTACCAATGTCATAATGGCTCCCAAGAGATCTTCATTGTGCGGACTGCCCAGGGCTGCCAAGCTTGGCTACAATATCTTTCTGCTCATCTATTGAGCATATACAGCCCAGACTCAGCTTCAATAGAAGACTCATTCACAGCCTGTCAACATCTTCACAGGCTTTTCACTTAAAGAATAACTAAAGGCAAAACTTTTTTTAGTTTTGGATAGAGGGGAGAACACCTGTCAGTTTTTATTACTGTCTGTGCCCTAGTTAATGAGATTCATCCTCTCTATTGCCCTGTTTACCATTATCATTGAAAGAAAATCCCAAATTTTGGGTTGTCCCCAGAAAAGTAATATAGGGGAAATCTTCCAATGGGGACACTCGTTTTAGTGATCTGTGGGTCCCCAAGAGATTCCCTTAATTAACAGGGATTTCCTTTCACTTCCTGTTTTGGCAATGGGACAGGAAGTGACGGTAATTCTCCACAATGGGACAAAGATGGAAAACAGACATTAGAGGGGGTATAACCCTCCCTTACTCTATCCAAAATGGAAAAAAAGTTTTGCCTATAATTCTGCTTTTAAGGTCTAGCCAGAAACAAAGCAGGCCTAGCAAGATGTAAAGATTGGCTAATGGACTCGTTTTGGAATGTGAAAATATGCTTTAGCCTGGGTTCACATTGCTACGGGTTAGAAATCGTGCAAGCTCAGCTGAAATCGTGTGAGTTCAGCCAAACTTGCACAATTTCAACCCGACAATGCAGTCCAACTTCAGGGGCAATTTGACAGACATCTGTGTGGATTCCTGCACAGATGTCTATTGAAAGCGCACCCAAAGTAGCCAAAAGTAGTACAGGAACTACTTTTGGAAATTGGTGCGGTGCCGCAAAGTCAGCGTCGCACCAATGTGGATGGTGCTATTGCCAGAAATAGCCTCTAATTTCGCATGCGATTTGATATGTCAAATCGCATGCCAAATTGGACCAATGTGAACGTGGGCTAAAATGCATTTAAAACACAAAAAACAAAATATGGGATTTTTGAAGCTTACCAATCCCTATAGTTGTCTTTTTTATCTTTATTTTCACCTGGTGACCCTGCCAGCAACTCATTTCCTGTCCTAGAGTGATAATGCTCACTCACTTTACTGTATCTATGAGCAAGCAGTGCTTCCACCCTCGGCTGCTCTCCTGTTTTGGATTATAATCACACTATTCCTATTCTTGTGTCTATTACATGAGGGGGTTTGTAGTTCACAAATGATAAGTGGTGATTGCTGACAACATTGTGTGAGATTATAGATCAGCACTGTTCTGTCCCTCCCCCCTCCTAATCTAAGCATTGTAAGTGTGATCTCTATAACCGGTCCAGTTGTAGTGAGATAGCTACAAATTACAATCTCAGCAGCAATGGCAGATAGTGACATCTTCCAAACTGTAGAAAGCTTTGAGCAGATTTGCCTGATCAAAAAATCATAGTATGTCCAGTTTCATCAATTACATGTGCTCAGAACAAAATCTAATGACACACTGAAAAGAGGTTGGGATTAGCTATACAAAGCACCTCTAAGCTAGTGAGGAAGGGGCAACATTATTTAAAGGCAAACAGATAATGCATGTGTAACATGATAATTCCACAGGAAGTTACAAGGACACTGGAATCATAATCAATAGTTTTTTTTCTGCACTTGCAGAAAATGTAGTTAAAGTGGTTGTAAAGTCAGTTTTTATCTTAATGCATTCTATTCATTAAGATAAAAAAAAAACTTCAGTGTGCAGCAGCCCCCCTCAGCCCCCCTAATACTTACCTGAACCCTTCTTGATCCAGTGATGTTGTAGGAGTGCCCCAGCTGCTCGGGACTCCCCCCCCCCATTGGCTGAGACGGCAGCGCTGGGCCATCAAAGTGAGTGAGCCAATGAGGAGAGAGAGAGGGTGAAGCGGAACCACGGCTCTGTGTCTAAATGGACACACAGAGCAGCGCCTTAGCTCAGGTGCCCCCATAGCAAGCTGATTGCTGTGGGGGCACTTGGCAAGGGGGAAGGGCCAGAAGCACACGTGGGGAACCCGAGAAGAGGATGATCTGGGTTGCTCTGTGCAAAACCTTTACACAGGTGAGCAGGTATGTATAAAATGTTTGTTATTTTTAAAGAAAAATAATGAGGCTTTAGTATCATTTTAACCCAAAAAAAGCTTATGTAGTCACCACATCTAAGTACTGGTAAGTTGAAATGTATTAAATGTATGTTTTTGGGATTCGATACAATTTAAATATACAGTACATGATTAAGACATTAAAGCAGAGTCCTGGACGAAATATGACTTTTAAGATAAAAATACCCCTAGAATGTCTAAAACTCATGCCTCGTGCAATGTAACAAAGGTATGCTGTAAACGATGGCCGTTTTCTATTTGTGCAGCATCGTTTTCTTACTTTGTGCAGTTCCTGCACAGAGCGGCCATCTCCGGTGTGGGCATCTGTTGCATCGGTCACGGAAAAAAGCTTAGTGTAACATCACCTATAGCAGTCCCCATTCTTATAAGCCAAGTGAGCCTAGCAAACTGATACATGGCTGCCCCCTGGAATACCATGTTCACTGGCCAGGAATTACAGAAGAAAGAGAACAAAAGAGTTCCTATGGTTCCAGAAGTGCAGTTTTCTGCACGGGATAGCTAGGACTGGTGTCTCACAGGAAGATATTCAGACATGCAGATGGGTCAGTTCAGGCGGAAGGCAGAGACATGGTCAGCAAACAGGGAAAGAGTAGGAGCAAGCAGCAGGCAGAAACGTGGTCAAAAAACAGACCAGGTTCAGTGCAGATGGCGGGCAGAGGCAACACTGCACTGGTATGGAGGTAATCAGAAACACTGTTGCTGGCTGCACTGGTCAGGTGACACTGGGACTTGTGTAGCGGTGATCAGAAACACTGTTGCTGGCTTACACTGGCCTGCTGCCACTGGTGACTATTGTGGCAGCAATCAGGGACACTGTTGCTGACCTACACTTGGCTGGTGACATAGTGACTAGTGTGGCAGTGATCAAGAAAACTGTTGCTGGCTGCACTGGTCTCGTGTAATGGCAATCAGGAACATTGGGTACATCTAGGTACATTAGTCTGGCAACACTTTGACTGGTTACACTATTAGGGCTCAATCACACATGAGGTTGGGGGGTAAAACCTTGCGGTTAAGCTGCAATTTGACTGCTCTTTGGCCGCACAAGCAGTTAATGTGGTTGTACACATGTTGTGGCAGCAATGCTTTGCTATGCAGCTATGACAAGAATTTTACCCCCTGTATGCCCTCCAATTGCTTCCATTCAAGTGAGGGGCACTTGTGCGGCATCCAAGCGGATAAAGCAGGTGGTGAGGAGGCAATACAAGGCATCCTCATTGCTTGTTAAAAGCCATCTGTGTTTGGATTGCTCTTCAACCAGCACTGCACATGGGAATGAGTCCTTATGGCGATACTATGACTGGTCTGGCGGTGATCAGGGACACTGGGACTTGTGTGGCATTGATCAGGGACACGTGGACTGGCATGGTGGTGATTAGGGACACTGAGACTGGTTCAGCTGTGATCAGGGACACTGGGACTGGTGCGGTGGTGATCAGGGACACTGGGACTGGTGTGGTGGTGATCAGGGACACTGGGACTGGTCTGGTAGTGATTAGGGACACTGTGACTGGTGTGGTGGTGATCAGGGACACGGGGACTGGCGTGGTGGTGATTTGGGACACTGAGACTGGTTCTGCTGTGATCAGGGACACTGGGACTGGTGTGGTGGTGATCAGGGACACTGGGACTGGTGTGGTGGTGATCAGGGACACTGGGACTGGTGTGATGGTGATCAGGGACACTGGGACTGGTCTAGTGGTGATTAGGGACACTGGGACTGGTGTGGTGGTGATCAGGGACACTGGGACTGGTGATCAGGGACACTGGGACTGGTCTGATGGTGATTAGGGACACTGGGACTGGTGTAGTGGTGATCAGGGACACTGGGACTGGTGTGGTGGTGATCAGGGACACTGGGACTGGTGTGGTGGTGATCAGGGACACTGGGACTGGTGTGGTGGTGATCAGGGACACTGGGACTGGTCTGGTGGTGATCAGGGACACTGGCACTGGTGTGGTGGTGATCAAGGATACTGGGACTGGAGTGGCAGTGTCAGGTACTGACTGGCAACACTGATATCAGAACAGCCAGCCATTGCACGTGATCACTGCCACAGGAGTACAATGTCACGATAGTGACAATGCACTGCTGCACTGGTGACACTATGTAAAAAAAACAAACAAAAAAAAACATTTAAAATATATATTTTTTTAAATACGGTCACCAGAGCAGTGCAGTGACTGTATAAGCACTGGATTATAACACTGTTCTGCTGCATGGATGAATGATCAAGCAATCACATTAGTAAACAAAGAGTTCATGAATGAAAGCCTTTGTTTACTCACTGCTGTGATCCAGGAGGATGTATGGGTATGTACTACCACATAAATGCTTGTTCCACTGTTTATATACAGTGGCTGACTGGGAAGTGGTTAATTGTAAAAGTGTGCCTGATAAACTATTGCATTAAAGTGATACTAAAGTCTTGTGTTTTTTTTTGTTAAAAATAACAAACATGTAATGCTTACCTGCTCTGTGGAATGGTTTTGCAGAGCAGCCCAGATCCTCCTCTTCTCGAGTGCCTCTTCAGCGCTCCTGGCCCCACCCTCCCGTTGAATGCCCCCAAAGCAAGCAATTTGCTATGGGGGCACCCGAACCGAGCCGCAGCTCCCTGTGTCCATTTAGACACGGAGCTGCGGCCTGGCCTTGCCCCCTCTCTCTCCTCATTGGCTCACTGACTTTGATTGACAGCAGCGGGAGCCAATGGCGCTTCGCTGCTCTCTCAGCCAATGAGGAGGGAGAGTGCCAGACAGCCTAGTCTCTCCTGCAACATCGCAGAATGGAGAGGGGGCCAATGGCTCCTGCTCCTATCAATCTGTCCAATGAGGAGAGAGAAAGCGGCTGGAGCCAATGCATTCCTGCACATCGCTGGATCAGATTGGGCTCAGGTAAGATAAAGGGGGGGGGTCTCGGGGGGGAGCTGCACAGAAGGTTTTTCACCTTAATGCATTAAACTGTGTTCCCTGGGTGTGTTCTTACTGTGGGGGGGTTGGGCTACCATGGGCATGAGAGATCTAACTGTTCCCAGTGACAGGGATCAGTAGATCTCCCATGCCTGCACTAACAGAGCGGGGAACTGCCGAGGTTAACATCGGCAGTTCCCCGCTCTTTGCTTGTGGCCGCTCATCGCGGCTCGCCGGCGGACATTGGGTCCACCCGAGCCGCGGGCACACTCCTCAGGAGTGTGGCGCGTGCGCGCCCCCTAGCGGCCATTCGCAGATCGCCGTGTTTTTACGGCGATTCGCGCACAGCAACCCGACTGCCACCGTGAAAACACGGCAGGCGGTCGGGAAGTGGTTAGTGCATAGAATGTATTAAGATAAAAAAAAAACTTCTGCCTTTACAACCACTTTAATATTGTGTAACATATACATTTGGAACTACCATTGTTGTATTCTCCAGGGCCCACATTTTCACAAAATATATAAATTTGAGGGGTTTTAACTAATCTTTAGGCCTAAAATAATTTTTTAAGCGCCTACCGACCGGCTTGCGTACATTTACTGCTGCAGAGTGGCTATATATAAAAGGCTTTTAAGGCAAGCCGCAGCTAGTGGGCACGCGCGCGCCGCCGACGTCACGCTCTTGTACCTGCCGCACGCTGTGTGAGTGTGGCCGCGGGACGGGCGGACTTGATGTCCGCCGGCGACCCGCAATCGCCTACTACAGAGGAAGAATGGGGATCCACCGATGTAAATACAGTGGTTCCCCGCTCTGTCAGGCGGCATTCCAGCGATCTACTGATCCCTGTCATCGGGATCAGTTAGATCTGTCATGCCCCTGCCAGCCCAGCCCCCACACAGTTGGAATACAGTGAGGGAACACAGTTAACCCCTTGATCGCCCCCTTAGTATTAACCCCATCCCTGCCAGTGACATTTATACAGTAATCAGTGGCTATTTTTAGATCCGATCGCTGTATAAATGTCAATGGCCCCAAAAAAGTGTCAAAAGTGTCCGATCTGTCTGCTGCGATTTCGCAGTCCCGATAAAAATCGCAGTAAAAAAATCTAAAAAAATAATAAAAAAGCCTTAAATCAATTCTTATAGTTTGTAGATGCGATAACTTTTGCGCAAACCAATCAATAAACGCATATTGCGATTTTAATTAACAAAAATATGTAGAAGAATACATTTTGGCCAAAACTGATGAATACATTAGTTTTTTATATTTTTTTTGGATATGTGTTACAGCAAAAAGTTAAAAATGATTGTTTTTTTTTCAAAATTGACGCCTTTTTTTTTTTGTTTATAACGCAAAAAACAAAAACCGGAGAGGTGATAAAATACCACCAAAAGAAAGCTCTATTTGAGGGAAAAATAGGACCTCAATTTTGTTTGGGTACAATGTCACACAACAGCGCAATTATCAGTTAAAGCGACACAGTGCCGAATCGCAAAAAGTGCTCTGGTCATTAAGGGGATAAATCCTTCCGGGGGTTAAACATGCATGTATGCATGTAAAAAAAAAATGGCTGTGGCAACGAAAGGGTTAAGGAACATTTATCATCAAATGTTATCCCATAAAGAACAGATATTGGAACTTTCATAAAAATATTTTAAATTGAGTAGTTTGTTTGCATAAAATACTACATAGGTTTAAGTTTACTGGTCCTTTAGGGAAGTATTACAGATTTGTGTGCCTTTAACTGCACAATAATTGACTTTACTAGCAAAATTCATCAGTTCTTTTCTCTGGAACAGGAAGTGAAAGGTGATATTAGTGGGACACAGCCATTAAAAAATAACCTGATAGGAATGATAAACTCTTCCCTAAACTCTACCCTGTGTAACACAGATTAAAAAAAAAAATTGACTTCACATACAGTTTAAGGGTAAAAACACACCTTTGTGATGCAGTGTGTGCATTAGCTTTGCAGTATTTTATTTTAAGTGGCACTCAACACCCTAAGCCAACATACAGTAGATCCAATGTAGATGTGTCTTATGTGCACCACAATGCACAGTAATGCATTACCATGCAATGTTGTGCTCTTCGTTAGAACAAATAATGCACATCTGTTTTTTGGTCTGTCCTTGTGCATTATCATCCCATTTAACATGTGCAACACAATGCGTGGTAACACATCAATGGACTGAGCAAGAATGCATAGGTCTGGATGAGCCCTATAGGAACACCAAGAACAAGGGATGGCTATTCAGCTTTATACATGGTTTGTAAACCTGGCATCAGGTAGAGTTTTCCCATTGTATGGATATTCATACTTAAATTTTAACTAAAGGCAAAGTTCTTTTTCTTAGTAATAGAGTAGAAAGGGACTAGAACACGTGTCAGGTTTTTATTGCTGTTGTTTGTCCCCGTTTCTATTTGTCCTTGTGACCATTATCACTAAGAGTAAAAGAAGAAAATCCCAAATTTTGGGTTGTCGCCAAGACACGGGTAGAAGTTAAATCTTCATTAGTTCTGGTGACAACCAATGATTCCCTCACTTTGAAGGGGTTTCCTCTCACTTCCCATTTTGGTTGTAGGATAGCAAAGGAAAATCTCCCCAATGGGATACAGATGGCAAAAATGGTAGAGGTTATAACCTTCTTTACTCTATGTAAAAAAAAAACGTTTTGTCTTTAGTTCTACTTTAATCCCTTAAAACAGGGATATGCAATTAGCGGACCTCCAGATGTTGCAGAACTACAAATCCCATGAGGCCTAGCAAGACTCTGACAGCCACAAGCATGACACCCAGAGGCAGAGGCATGATGGGACTTGTAGTTTTGCAACAGCTGGAGGTCCGCTAATTGCTTATCCCTGCCTTAAAATGAAGACTAATTACGTTTGTCCATACGGTCTTTGAAAAAAATGAGCATTTAGAATTTGCTTGTGCTGTGCATTACTCTAAAGTGGCTGCACGTTAACATATATTTTAAAATATTACCAGTCATGAAATTAAAGTAGACTAATATTCATGTTTGATGGGACATGCATGTAAATATTTGATGTGTTAGTATTTTTGGACTGCTTTCCAAAAAAACAACTCTGACGTACCAGGAAGACAAGCCAAGCACATGACACTCGTGTGTACGCAGTCTTCTACTGAATCTTTTTGCATTGTTTAAATCCATTACGGTTAATCTATGTTTACCTAAATGTCACTGTCACTACTATGGTAACGGTTTATCATGACTACATTTTTTTCACCTAATCCTGCTGGCAGTGTTCCCTTGGGACTCGATACTTTGCGTCTGCTACCTATACACTCTATTCCTGAGTCACTCTCACGCCTTCCAGTTTTCACCGACGTTACATATTTGCACAACTAAGCTGGATACACAACTTTTTTTTAGATTTACCTTCAACTATGTAGTGCAAGGGTCTGCCTGAGTGCATATAAATTGAAAGTGTTTAGATCTGACCTCATATTATATGGTTTTGGAAAATCTAAGGGAAGAAATCTAAAGAAAATTGTATAGTGTGGGTCTAGCTTAACCACTTGCTGACCGTCAACCGCAGGTTGATGGCGACAAAGTGGCTCGATATCGCAAACCGCTGTCATACGACGGCGGCTGCCAGATCGTGCACTGTGAGCGCGCGCGCGCCGCCGGAGGCGCGCCCGCAAGCTCCCTGTGTTCGGGGGGGCCAGGGAGCGGGTGCGGCGGACTCGATCGCCGCCGGCTACCCGCGATGCCCCCCTGCACTGAAAGAACGGAGGTCCGTGTAAGTAAACACGGACCTCCGTTCTGTGAGAGGGGGAAGGGCTGTGATCACAGCCTTCCTCTACATGGAAGCTGTGATCACTTCCCTTCCCCAGCCAGGGCAGCCCACACACAGTTAGAACACGCCCAGGGAACACAGTTAACCCTTAGAGCGCCCCCTGCAGGTTAACTCCTTCACTGCCAATGGCATTTACACAGTAATCAGTGCATTTTTATAGCACTGATCACTGTATAAATGCCAATGGTCCCAAAAAAGTGTCAAAATGGTCCGACATGTCTGCCCCAATATCGCAGTACCGCTAAAAATCGCAGATCGCCATCGTTACTAGTAAAAAATAAAAACCCCAGAAATTAATTCTCATCATCCATAAACACGGCCACTTTTGCGCAAACCAATTTATAAACGCCAATTGCAATTTTTTTTTTTATCACAAATATGAGGAAGAATATAAATCGGCCAAAACCGATAAAAAAAAAATTTTTTTGTATATATATTTTTGGATTTGAATTTTAGCAAAAAGTAAGAAATTTGGATTTTTTTGCAAAATTGTCGTTCTTCTTTTGTTTATAGCGGCGATCAGAAATGACGCATTGATGATCAAATACCACCAAAAGAAAGCTCTATTTGTGGGAAAAAAGGAAGCAAATTTTGCTTGGGTACAACGTCGCACGACCGCGCAATTGTCAGTTAAAGCGATGCAGTGCTGAATCGCAAAAAGTGCTCTGGTCCTAAAGTGTGAAATCCTTCCGGGGCTGGAGTAGTTAAGTCTAATACTATTTTTGTGTTCTTTTTATCCTATTTTTTTCAATATAGTGTGCTTGTAAAGACACGTAGTCCATGCCGGGCTGACCTCCCTGCGTTGTATCCTACGGTCTCCCTAAATCCTTTGTACTTAAATAAAGTCACATACCTGCTACACAATCCAGAATCCCCAACATGACTAAAAGAGTCCATTCTTGCAAGATACGCATGGCTACCTTACAATCTCCTTCCTTAAGATCATATTTTTCAGATGTACGATGGATTTCCTGACTTACTAGGTAACCTCTCTGCACCTGAGCTCACTGTAGCACGCAATACTAACACGCCTATGTGGGAAGTCCCCCTGGGTGTAAACTTATATATGTGTAACTCTTTCCTGTCAGGTCCCCTACAGTGTCATTGACACACTGCTTCATAGTGATTAGTAAAATATAACCAGCTACACATTCTTCAATAATAGATTTTACAATGCTGGCAGTACTTCAACAGATACATTCTTCTTTCCTGCAATATTTATCATTTTCCAATAAAAATAAAACAGTTCTTAAGTATATGTAAAGGTAAAATGTTTCTTTTAAATTTTGGATAGAATGGAGAGGGATGGAAACACCTGCCAGGTTTTAATTGCCGTTTGTGCCCCCGTTGGAAAATCCCCAAATTTTGGGTTGTCCCCAAATCAAGAATAGAGGGGAAACCTTCAAATGGGGACCCCAGTTCTGGTGACCCTGTGACAACCAGGGATTCTCTCACTTTGGAGGGATTTTCCATCACATCCAGTTTTGGCTATGGAGCAGGAAGTGAAGGTAAATCTCCCCAATGGGACACAGATGGCAAAAAAAAAAAAAAAAAATGACAAGGGTTATAACCCTTCCTTATGGAAAAATGGTCAGTGGCGGCCCATCCATAAGGGACGCAGGGGCGCTGCCCCCTAATCTCTATGCGCCACCTCCCTAATCTCCATGCAGGGCACCAGACGCATAAAGTTCTATAAGGTTTTTTTTTTCTGAAGCATGTCAGTAGAGCCAGAGGGTCTAATTGGCTTCAAAAAGGGTGGGCCCGTATCGCAGTTGATTCGCTTTTGTCTTCCTGCTTCTCCTCACGACCAATCAAGACAGGAAGCGTGTCCTAAGACCGGATTAGCCGGGAAGAGAAGCGACTGGATTGGCCAAGAGGAGAAGCCAGGGAAGCCGCCCTCTACCTGCATGGCGGGCTTGCGAGAAGGACTGGCGTGCGAGCGATCGAGCGAGTGGGTAAGCGGGTGGGAGTGGGTGGGTGGGCGTCCCCCTCCAAAAAATAGAGCACCAGTCACCACTGGCTTTTTTTTTAGTTATACTTTAAGCAAACAGAGATTAAGGAATAGCCTGTCATACAGTTATTTGACAAATAAGTCAGAATGTAGTCACTTTTCTGTTGTACACTTAAAAATGAATTCATGCTATTAACCTCCCTGGCGGTATGATTATGTCAGATTTTTGCATCTCAAAGCAGTACATTGTTTCGCATAGAAATTTGGCATTTTATATTGTAGGCCTCTTCTTAGGAAGAGTCTAATAGACATCCCGGGTATGATAAAGTTTGAAACAACAAAATCATAAATTATAATATAATAAATAACTATAAATAATTATCAAAAATAATAATATAATAATAATAAAATGTATTCAATAATGTAATCAAGTCAAAAACACTGAAATTTGCTCAGTTGCAGAATTGTTGCTGTCGTCACTTTCAGTGTCTGATGATAAATTTCCACACAAATCAGTATCACTTAATTCTGCAAATGATCTTATTTACTATCGCCGTTTTCTAGCTGGTCAAAAACCTCTTTTGACGTAAAGGGACAAAGCACTAGGGACAAAGGGGATGTGAAATGATTTGATACAGTAATGTAATCTTACAGATTACAGAGTATTGTATGAGTTATGTGTTTTTCACATTTTGAATTTGCCGCCGGGCTCCGCCCCAATGCGACGCAACGCTTGCAGGGAACAGAGTGCGGCACACAGTACATCGGACAGAGGATATAGCCTGCAGCCACAGTGGGGGGACATTGCAGGATCCTGGGGACAAGGTAAGAAACTTTGCCTGGATCTTGCGATGCGATCCCGAGTGTGGCTTGGGGTTACCGCTTTTGGTAGTGAAAATTAACCCTGACCCACACTCGGGATTACCGCAACGTATACTTTTATCAATTTTAAACATTTTTAATGTAAAGAAGTTTTATAGAATTCCTTAATTAAAACGTTTTAAGTAGGGTTGCACCGATAGCGGTATTGGTGCCGATACAAAGCATTTGCGCGAGTGCTTGTACTCACGTAAATGCTCCGATACCTAAAACCATTACCTTTGCGGTGTGATTTGAGCCCATACAAAATGAAAAGGCTCAAATCCCACTGCAAAGAATTGTATGCGATTTGAGCAGGAATGCAGTGCGATTCCTGTCTGAATCAAATGTGGTTTCCTGCATAGTGACTTCAGCCTGGGTTCACACAGGGGCGGTGCGGGAAACCCCATGTGATTCAGACAGGAATCGCACCGCATTCCTGTTCAAATCACATGCGATTCTTTGCAGTGCGATTTGAGCTCATTCATTTTGTATGGGCTCAAATCGTACTGCAAAGGTATCGGTAATTGGTATAGGAGAGAACTTGAGCACAAGTATAGGTACTCATACTCACCAGTACAAAACAGGTATCGGTGCATCTCTAGTTTTATGGGATTGTCAGAACCAGTGGCGGCTGGTGGGCTCTTCTTTTGGAGGGGCGGCAAACATGCACTACCCCCCCCTGGCGGCGCAGCACTGAGACAGCACAAAATTCATTCGCTATTGTCACACAGCAGGGTGGGGTTCAGGCGCAGGGCTCTGCACCCCAAGCCCACCCTTTTTTGAAGCCTATTAGAGCCTCTAGAAGCTCTAATCAGGTGCTTCAAACCCCCCCCCCATTGAAACCATAGTCCAGGGCACTGACATGTAGATTAGGGGGCCGGACGCATGAATGTGGGGGGGGCCCTCTATGGATGGGCCGCCAACTGGTCAGAACTGAAGAGATTCAAAGTTTATGTACGAGTAAACTGCAAAATTAGAAAATAGGAAATGTTAGCATACCATTTTCTAAATGTAATGTGAGTAGCTGATTGATTGTCAGCATCCCTTAATTGTATACTGAATAGAAAGAGACCCCTCATATATGGGACATTAAATGGCAATAAATGACTGTCTCTAATGAATTATAAGTGTAACGCCCCATAGTGTAGGTGCATTTTTCTAGCAGGCTTTGCTAGGGGAGGTTATATTTAGTCAGGCCTGAGTGTAAGAGCAGGGCTGAATGTTTTGATCTGGGCCGGGAGGAGTGGCTCAGGGAGGATTGAGTGGACTTGACAGATGAGGTCACCAGAACCTTCCACATCTTTCTAGAAACATGCAGGAGGGTTTCTGGTCAGAGAGCTGGGAGATAGGTGGAGCCATCTGGAGTGTTTTAGGGAGCCCTGACCAATCCCCAAGCAGGATTGGCAGGGGGCAGGCTTCCTTAAATACTCTGATTCAGCCCAATCTGGGGGAGAAGTGTCGGGTGGAAGTCTGGAGATATAGCAGAGGCGCTATGGAGGCCCCTACCCAGGAGGTCGCCCTGGTCTGTGGAGGGTGACCTTGGGGCCTGGAGGTTCGGGTGCAGCCAGGAGTGGAGCTGATTCCTGGAGTCGCACAGGGAACAGGAGAACAGTGGAGGTGCTATGCAGTGAGAGACTTTAAAGTGATCCACCGGTTTGGTGAGTAGCGGTCCCTGGGAGCTGGAAGAGAAAGTGCTGGAGCAGGCTGGGAGAGGAATATTGGACAGTCTGTGGAAGCCTTGGGAGCAAGTCAGGGAAAGGAGAGTCACTGAGGAAAAGCAGGTCGGTGGGATCTGGAATAGGGATGGGCTGGGAGTTGGAGTCCATCAAAGGCCCGGCTAGCACTCAAGTATTTTTGCTACACATTCAGGGGCCCGTGATCCCTGGCCTGTAATGGGTGTTCTGGAGGTTCTGCTGAGAGTAGGCATTGCCATGTGCTAGCCACGGTGAAGAGAAAGTAACAGAGAAGCTTGATACATTTCCTTTCAAGCTGGAAACTAAGTTCAGTGCTGGAGAGAAGTCATGGAGTGGATGATTCACTAAGTTCTGTGCTAGAGAGAGAACTGTAGGAGAAACGGTCAGCAAGTTAAGTGCTGGAGAGTTGTGAGGAGTAACAGTCTGCAGAGGGATAGTCTGCAGTGAAAGTGTGCATATACAGGAGTGTATATGGAGTTTGTGTACTATAATTCTTTGGGCATCCCACAGTCATTCTTATCCCCATCCAAGTTAATTCCCCTAAATAAAACAACAAAACAAGAGCCTCCTGGTCAGTGTCTCCGGATGTGTGATATATGGTTTGACTGAGGGCAGCTATAAGGTGAACCACAACTACCAGCCACTCTCAAGGGAGCACATGGCTATATATCTTTAACCACTTCCCGTCATATGACATCGGCCCTTTAAGCCGGGACACACCGCGCCTCTGACGGGGGTGAACAGCCATTGGTACTGCCCCCATTTGCACAGCGCATGTGTGCGATTGGGAGCATGCTGCACGTGCGCGTCGGTGCCGGCGTGTTCCCAGGGAACACTGCCTGTCACAGATACTGGTATCAGCCGCCGGCCGGCGGCTGTTACCTTGTGATCGGCTGTGATTGACTCACAGCCGATCACATGTAATGTAAACAAAGCGGTAACTCACTGTTACCAGCTCTTCTCTCCTCACACAGTTTCCAGTGTGAGGAGAGAAGAGCTAGGATCAGTGAGTTACTGATATGTAAAACACAAATACACCCTGTCACTTCACACCTGCCTCCCCCAATGCACCTGTCACACAACAGTCACCCCATCTGCCCCCATAAAGTGCACCTGTCATCATAAAGTGCACCTGTCATCAGACTGCCATCATAAAGTGCAACTGTCACCCGTCACCCATCAGTGACCGTGGCGTGTCACCCATCAGTGACCGTGGGGTGTCAACGTCACCCATCAGTGACCATGGCCTGTCACCCGTCACCCATCACCCATCAATGATATTTTCAAACGACTCATTATGCCTCATAGATTATACGTTGTGATGTTTTCTTTCCAAAATGGGGTCATTTTGTGGGCAATTCCCTTGTCCTGGTGCTCCAGGACCTTCAAAAGTGTAATAGGTAAGGGGTTGAGAAATTAGATGTGTAATTTATGCTTGTAGAACTCCTGAAAGTGCTATTTCAATGTTGGGCCTCTGTATGTGGCCAGGCTGTGTAAAAATCTTACACGTGTGGTATCGCCATATTCATGGAGAGTAGTAGAATGTATTTTGGGGTGTCATTTTTGCTACGTACATGCTATGTGTTGGAAGTATAATATAAATGGACAACTTTGTGTAAAAAAAATGCGTTTTAATTTTTTCCCACATTTTCCAAAAACTACTGGAAAAAAATGACACGTTTAAAAGACTCATTATGCCTCATAGATTATATGTTGGGGTGTTTGCTTTCCAAAATGGGGTCATTTTGTGGACAATTCCATTGTCCTGGTGCTCCAGGACCTTCGAAAATGTAATAGGTGGTTGAGAAATGAGATGTGTAATTTATGCTTGTAGAACGCCTGAAGGTGCTAGTTCAATGTTGGACCTCTGTATGTGGCCAGGCTATGTAAAAGTCTCACACATGTGGTATCGCCATACTCAGGAGGAGTTGCAGAATGTATTTTGGGGTGTCATTTTTGCTATGTACATGCTATGTGTTGGAAATATCTTATAAATGGACAACTTTGTGTAAAACAAATGCGTTTTAATTTTTTCCCCACATTTTCCAAAAACTACTGGAAAAAAAGTACATGTTCAAAAGACTCATTATGCCTCATAGATTATACGTTGGGGTGTTTGCTTTCCAAAATGGGGTCATTTTGTGGGCAATTCCATTGTCCTGGTGCTCCAGGGCCTTCAAAAATGTAATAGGTCGTCATAACATTAGATGTGTAATTTATGTCCCTAGAATAACTGACGGCGATCCCTGCATGTTGGGCTCTGTATGTGGCCATGCTGTGAAAAAGTTTCAGACATGTGGTATCGCCATACTAAGGAGGAGTAGCAGAATGTGTTTTGGTGTGTAATGTGTGGTATGCATATGCTGGGTGTGAGAAATAACCTGTTAATATATGATAATTTATTTTGTGAAAAAAAAAAAGAAAAAGAAAATCTTCATTTTGCAAAGAATTGTGGGAAAAAAATATACAACTTCAAAAAATTCCCCATGCCTCTTACTAAATACATTGGACTTTCTACTTTCCAAAAGGGGTTATTTGGGGGGTATTTGTACTTTTCTAGCTTGTTAGGGTCTCAAGATTTTGTCAGTATATCAAGAGTGATCAGGTGTGATCAATTTTCAATGATTGGCACCATAGCTTGTAGACTCTATAACTTACACAAGGACCAAATAATATACACGTATTTGGGTTATTTTTTACCAAAGATATGTAGCAGTATACATTTTGGCCAAAATTTATGAAGAAAAATTACTAATTTGCAAAATTTTATGACAGAAACAAAGAAAATGCATTTTTTCACAAAATGTTCAAATGTTCTTTATTTATTGCACAAACAATAAATAACCCACTAGTGATTAAATACCACCAAAAGAAAGCTCTATTTGTGTGTAAAAAAGGACGCAAATTTCACATGGGTACCGTGTTGCATGACTGAGTAATTGTCATTCAAAGTGTGATAGCGCTGAAAGCTGAAAAATGGCCTGGATAGGAAGGGGGTTTTCGTGCCCAGTATTGAGGTGGTTAAAGAATTTTGTAAAAATATGTCAAAAAGGGGTCTTTATTTATGACATAAAATATGAAAGCACATTATATAAAAAACACAGCATGGATGGCTATTCCCGACTACAATACTGTACAATAAATCATGGAGTTACTGTAAAAATACATAAAACAGAATGCTCCAAGTAATGAACACCCAACACGTTTCAAAATTTCTTTCGTAATCTTCTTCAGGGGTATATAGAATACATTGTAGAAGCAAGGAGCTACACTCTATAATGAGAACATAGCATTAACAATCTTATGACAGAGCATAGTTAAAGTTGTAGTAAACCCTCCTATCATTTTCAGCAGGAAGCTGCCATCTTGGCCTCTGTTTAATCTACAACTGCCATGATGCTGAACATGTGATCAGCAATGGCACCAGCCATTGGATGGTTTGAAAGTTTGGTTTAGAGCACAACCAATGGGAGTGTTACATTTCTGGCACATGCCGAAAATGTAACTGGTTTTTAAACTGTTAAATGGATGGGTTTACTACCACTTTAAGAAATACCTACATGTCAAAGGGCAGTATTATATCAACAGATATGGCCGTCTTATGTTGGATGTAAAACAGGAGTGTGTATCTCTTTAAGAAGAGCAGGCTGGTAAGAAAGTGGAATATTAATCATTTACTATTCAGTAAAGACTTAGGGCCAGTTCACACCAGAAGCGGTGCAGTACATTTTTTTTTTTATGTATGAAAAACGCAAGGAAATTTGATCAAATTAATGTCAATGGCATAGTTCACACCACTGCAGTCTGTTCCAGACCGTTTCAGAAAGAAAAAAAAAATTGGTCATGCTGCATTTTTTATGTACAGAACTGTACTGGACAGCAGTAAAACGTATCAAAAACGCACCGGAACGTACCAAAAACACACCGGAAAGCATAAAAATGCACCGGAACGTACCAAAAATGCACCAGAAGCGTAAAAAATGGTCCAGAACTGGCCCTTAAAGTAAAGAAAAAAGAGGGGGAAAAACGCACTGGAATGTACCAAAAACGCATCAAAAACGCACATGCAGAAAAGCATCCGGAACATATCCGGACTGCGTTTCTATGGTGTGAGCTGGCCATTTGTGATATTCCAATCCTGATAAGTATCTTATGTACCTGCTCTGTGTTTGTCATCAAGCAATGGTCCCCAATGCAACCAAAAAAAATGGATGGGTCTACAAATAAATACATGTATCGACCCAAAGTCATGACTGTGTGTTTATCTGTGGACCCATCCATTTTCTTTGGACCCCCATGCTGTTTTTTTCTGAATTTTTAATTGTAGGCATTTCTTCTGTTTACATTCAGCTGTTAGCTGATGAGTTATTGGCAGTTAAGGACGCAGTGGCCGGCTTCCCGGCCCGCTACTTAAAGCAGAGCTCCACCCAAAAGGAGAAGCACTGATTTTTTGCTTCCTCCCCCCCCCCCCCCCCCCCTCTGCTGCCACATTTGGCACCTTTTGGGAAGGGGGAGCAGACACCTGTCAATACCAGGTACCCACTTCCACTTCCAGGTAAGATCACCACAATTGTTGTGTGGCAATCTACGCAGTTTCTAGAACCTCCTCCTTGCAGCTCCATTCAGTACAATGGAACCAATCTAATCGTAGCAACTCCAGTCGCTCTGACTTAGAAAAAGGATCCTGTACTATTTGGGGGTGACTTTGGAGCGGCCTGCATTGACTTCTATTAAAGAAATAGTCTGCAAGCTGCGCTGAAGTCGCGCTGTGCAGGGCGGCTTCAGAGTTAGGCGACTTCAAAGCCACCCCAGTTTGAACCAAGCCTTAGAGCCAAAGAAAAGTTTTGCATAATGTTTTAGTGGTGACTGGGAGAAGCCCTTCATCTGTGAGGTAGGAACTGAACTGTTTAGTTAGTGCCTGGATGGCAAGGATTTCTTTTTCTGCTTTGTTTTGTTTGTTTTCTGTGCTTTTAACCACTTGCTGACTGGCCTATAGCAGTTTTAGGCTTGGTTCACACTGCTGTGTGGAGCGGCTCACAGCAGGGGTCCGGTGTGTCCCTGCTCACTGTTTCAGGTCTGATTTCAGTCCAAATTTTTGGCTGAATTTGGACCTGAAATGGACCAGAAGACACACAGGACCCCTATGCAATTCACTTCGCAGCTGTGTGAACCGGCTCCACTGAGAGCCAGTCACAGTCTCCTGACATGTGAATTGCAATAGTGTGAACCCAGCCGTACTGCTACAGCGTGGAAGCTTTGCGCTGAATCACGTACAGTATATAAGTCATTTGGCATTTTCGCCTGCAGGGGGCGCATATTCCCAGCAGAAACTGATCTGTGAGTGTCGGGCACTCGAAGTCCGCAGGCACCCGCAGATCATCAGCTGTGCCTATGTAAACAAGGCAGAGTTCCGTTCTGACAGGGGGAAGGGATGGATTCTGTGTAGAATAGAATCCATCTCTTCCCCTAGTAAAGCAGCACACATAGTAAACACAAACACTGGCTAGGTACACACTTAACCCTTTGGTCACCCTAGATGTTTACCCCTTGCCAGCCAGCGTCATTAGTACAGTGACAGTGCATATTTTTAGCAATGATCACTGTATTAGTGTCTCTGGTACCTGCAACGTGTCAAAAGTGTCAGTTAACCGCTTGCCGACGGCTGATCGGCAATTGACGGCAACAGAGTGGCTCTGTAACGCGAATCGTCGTCATACGACGACGACCGCGAGACAGAGCCCAGTGAGCGTGCGCGCGCAGCCGGTGGCGCGCCCGCACGCTAACTGTGTTCGGGGAGGGCCAGGGAGCGGGTGCGGCGGCTTCGATTGCCACCGGCTACCCACGATGGCCCCCCCGGAGTGAAGGAACGGAGGTCCATGTATGTAAACACGGACCTCCGTTCTGTGTGAGGGGGAAGGGCTGTGATCACAGCCTTCCTGTACGTGGAGGCTGTGACCACTTCCCTTGCTCCAGCTAGGGCAGCCCCCATACAGTTAGAACACGCCCAGGGAACATAGTTAACCCTTAGAGCGCCCCCTGCAGGTTAACCCCTTCACTGCCAATGGCATTTACACAGTAATCAGTGCATTTTTATAGCACTGATCGCTGTATAAATGCCAATGGTCCCAAAAAAGTGTCAAAATGGTCCGACATGTCCGCTGAAATATCGCAGTGCCGCTAAAAATCGCAGATCGCCGCCATTACTAGTAAAAAATAAAAAAATAAAAACCCCAGAAATTAATTCTCATCATCCGTAAACGCGACCACTTTTGCGCAAACCAATCAATAAACGCCGATTGCGATTTTTTTTTTTATCGCAAATATGAGGACAAATATAAATCGGCCAAAAACGGTGAAAAAAAATGTTTTTTTTATATATTTTTTTGGATTTGTATTTTAGCAAAAAGTAAGAAATTTGGGTTTTTTTGCAAAATTGTTGCTCTTCTTTTGTTTATAGCAGCAATCAGAAATGACGCAGAGGTGATCAAACACCAGCAAAAGAAAGCTCTGTTTGTGGGGAAAAAAAGGACGCAAATTTCATTTGGGTACAACGTTGCACGATCGCGCAATTGTCAGTTAAAGCGACACAGCGCTGAATCGCAAAAAGGGCTCTGGTCCTAAAGCTGGAAATCCTTCCGGGGCTGAAGTGGTTAACCGCTTCCCGACCGCGCGCCGTCTTTTCACGGCGGCAGTCGGGGAGCTGGGCGCGAATCGACGTAAATAGGCGGCGATTCGCATTTTGAGGGGTGTTTGTCTCGAAAGAAAACGACCACAAACTA
>BLSH010351742.1:44601-59910 GCA_018402905.1 Glandirana rugosa | reverse complement strand
AAAAATAAATAAATAAAAACCCCAGAAATGAATTCTCACCATCCGTAAACGCGGCCACTTTTGCGCAAACCAATTAATAAACGCCGATTGCAATTTTTTTTATCGCAAATATGAGGAATTATATAAATCGGCCAAAAACGGTGAAAAAAATGTTTTTTTATATTTTTTTTTTGGATTTGAATTTTAGCAAAAAGTAAGAAATTTGGGTTTTTTTGCAAAATGGTCGCTCTTCTTTTGTTTATAGCGGCGATAAGAAATGACGCAGAGGCGATCAAATACCACCAAAAGAAAGCTCTATTTGTGGGGAAAAAAGGACGCAAATTTTGTTTGGGTACAACATTGCACGACCGCGCAATTGTCAGTCAAAGCGACGCAGCGCCGAATCGCAAAAAGTGCTCTGGTCCTAAAGCTGCAAAACCTTCCGGGGCTGAAGTGGTTAATGTCCAACTGTCCACCGCAATATCGCAGTCCCGCTATAAGTTGCTGATTGTTGCCATTACTAGTATAAAAAAATAAACATAAAAATTCCGGTATATATCCCATAGTTTGTAGACGCTATAACGTTCACGTAAACCAATCAGTATATGCTTATTGGGATTTTTTTTACCAAAACATGTAACGGAATACATATTGGCCTAAATTTATGAAGAAGTATGATTTTTTTTTTCCAATTTTTCATTGGATATGTTTTATATCAGAAAGTAAAACATAATGTTTTCAATATTGTTTGTATTTTTTGTTTATAGCGCAAAAAACAAAAATTACAGGGTGATCAAATACCACTAAAAGAAAGCTCTTTTTGTGGGGAAAAAAATGACATACATTTTATGTGGGTACAGCATTGTACGACTGCACAATTGTCAGTTAAAGTAACACAGTGCCATGTCACAAAAAGTGTCCTGATCATGACATTTTAAATAAGTCACCAATAGCATGCATAAAATGTTACAATCTCTAGCAATTTGTGTGAATTTCTAAAAGACATGTAACTCTTCCGATATCTGCTTCTTCCTATCTGTAATGACAATTTCAGTACTTCCAAAAGATTGTTTTTTTTTCTTTTTCAAAACTACATATCTTGTGTTGCCACAGAGCTGTGTCTGTTTACCAGTGAAAAAAATGAACCTAATCCAAGTTCTAGTAGATCTAGAACTGGATAGATTCATCTTGTTTGGTAAAACAGATTGCACAAGCTTCTGTTTTTGAAGTTTCCTCATTTCAGCAGTCAGCAGAACTGGCCGGCAATGATTGTTTGAAGTTTATAAAAAAAAAAAAAAAGTATTAGGCCTCATACACACGGACGTTTCTTAAAAAATAAACAAAACGTCAGGCCCGATGTCAAGGGAAAGAAAATCAGCGTTTTTCAGCGTTATGCATCGCCGTTAGTGAGCGTTAGTGAGCGTCGGCGTCAATAGGCGTTTTTAAAAAAAATCATCCCTCTGCTATTTTTCAACCTAAAAACGTTGGCGTCAAAAAACGCCGGTTAACGCCGGTACAGTATTAGTTGGCATTAGTTGGCGTTTTGAGGCGTCAGCGTCAAGAAAACGCCAAAACATTATAGCCTCAGAACGCGCTGTCTGTGGGTTCTAGTTTCAGCTCACTAACGCCGACGCCATCTACAGCTCAAAAACATCAGTGTTTTTATGGGGCCATTGACTAACATGGAGAGCTGCAAAAAATGCCAGAAAACGCCGGCGTCAAAAAACGTCCGTGTGTATGAGGCCTTAAAGCATAACTGAGGGCTAGGGCTGAGGTGGGAACACAGCATACATTATGACAAAAAAAATCCAAACCCAAGAACAACAAATCAATATATTGCAGCTTATTAACCCTTAGATGTGGCAGCTGTATTCTTTTTTTTTTGTCTTTATTTTTCCTGCTGGACCCTCCATAGTGCATCCATAGTGGATCAGTGTTGTCATCCTACAATGGAAAGGGGAGAGGTGTTCTGTATTTCACAAAGATAGCTGAAACATAGCTGGAAACAATGTAAAATTGGAGCAGAGGCAGAGAGAGCAATTATTGGCAGGATCAACAGAGGTTTTTTTTTTTTTGCACTTATCAAATAGAATAATAAAATGCTGTCATTGGTAGATTTAACAGATTTTTTTAGTTAGTATGTTAGAATTTACATACCCTTTAAAAGGGTTGTAAACGCACAAGGTTTTTCACCTTAATGCATTCGATGCATTCGGCCGAACTCAAACTTTTTTGCGAAGTTCGGCCGAACCTGCCGAACCCGAACATCCAGATGTCCGCTCTACTCTAGTCCCTAGCACTTAGGCATGTTTGGATGCGCTTACACGTGTTTAAGTGTGTCAAGCATTTTTTCTACCAAAGCTGCTCCTGAATGCACTGGCTGTGGGGGGTTTTATTTCTGCCTCTAAACTCCTCTGCCTCTAAATGTATATGTGTGCATGGATACATAGGCTAACATGCAGGGGCATTTAGAGGCAGGAAGAAAAAAATACCAAACGCCCCTAGGGGCAGCAGAAAAAACGTCCAGTGTGCACAAGGCCTAAAAGTAAGCAATCCACTGAAAACAAAACGCCCCCCAAGAGCATTTGTCTAAGACGCTACAATAAACATACATGTTAATAAACAAGTAAAATAAAGTGAGTGTGTGGATTATTAGACCCCAGACTTTTGCACCAACATGTAATCTATAATAAATTCTAGAGTACAGACCTCAGGTTCCTCAAGATGACCACACATCCTGGAAAGTCTAAGTATGCTGACAGCTAGCAGATTTAGATGTAGCTCTATGCTGCTGCCATGTAAACAATCTTTGCAGCAGGTTTGAAAGGTTTTCTGAGGGTCTATTCACACTATCTTGTGTTGCATTCATTGGCCCCTCTTTCTGAATAGCACCCCAACGCACCTTGCTGACTGTGTGTCACGGTGCTCTGACAAAAATGCTACATGCAACTCTTTTTGGTGTGTCCAGAAGCTGTACTGAATGGAAATGAATGGGCTGCCTTAAAGCGACAGACTTTCATGTGTATAAGCTAAAGCAGCGTATCAATGTGAATTGGCAATGAATGTCTGTTTGTGCAGAGTTCTATCTACTAAAGATAATGAAAGCAGGTCTGTGGTTTTCACAGGAAGAAGATAGTAGAAGGTGCTAAGTCCCCCTATCACTTATGTTTCATGTAAACAGAAGAAATACAATGGATATTGTCTTGTACTTGAGCAGAGGATGCCCTGATTTATTGGTGCAAAAAAGCATTGCAAAGTATTGTGGTTACAATCCACTTTCACTAGTTCAGTTTATAAAGTAACATACAGCTGTTAAATATCACCTATAAATGATAAAAATGAAGATCCATGTATGAAAGTCTAGTCCAGGACTATCCACCTGACAGCCTTGGCACCTTTTTTTGTGGCCCGCAGAGCAGCAGCAGAGTCAGAGTTAGGGTCGAATTTTCCATTAGGCTGCACAAGCCATTAAAATCTAGGATGTGAAGGATGTACTCACTTTTGTGAGATACTGTATATATATACTGTATATACATATACAGTATCTCATAAAAGTAAGTACATCCTTTACATTTTTGTAAATATTTTATTATAACTTTTCATGTGACAATTAGCGTCTGCGTATAGTCAATGAGTTTGTTAGCTCTCACATGGATGCACTAAGCAGGCTAGATACTAAGCCATGGAGAGCAGAGAAGAACAGTCAAAAGACCTGCTTAACAAGGTAATGAAACTTTACAAAGATGGAAAAGGATATAAAAGATATCAAAAGCCTTGAATATGCCAGTCAGTACTGTTCAATCATTTAATAATTAGTGGAAAATTTGGGGATCTCTTGATACCAAGCCAAGGTCTGGTTGATCAAGAAAGATTTCAGCCACAACTGCCATAGGAATTGTTTGGGATACAAAGAAAAACCCACAGGTAAACTCAGGAGAAATACAGGCTGCTCTGGAAAAAGATGGTGTGGTTGTTTCTAAGGAGCATAATATGATGATACTTGAACAAAAAAGAGCTGCATCTGCATGGTCAAGTTGCCAGAAAGAAGCCTTTACTGCACAAGTTCCACAAAAAAGCCTGGTTACAATATGCCCAACAACACCTTGACATGCCTCATTGGGCTTTTTTTGTGGCATTGGAGCAGTAAAGGCTTCCTTCTGACAGTTCAACCATGCAGCTCTTTTTGTTCAAGTATCATTGAATTGTGCACCTTAAAAACAACCACACTGTCTTTTTGGAGAGTAGCCTGTATTTCTCCTGAGGTTACCTGTGGGTTTTTCTTTGTATCCTGGGCAATTTTTCCGCCAGTTGTGGCTGCAATATTTCTTGGTCTACCTGACCTTGGCTTGATATCAAAACAGCCCTGAATTTTCCACTTCTTAATAAGGGATTAAACAGTACTGACTAGCATATTCAAGGCCTTGGGTATCTTTTTATATCCTTTTCCATCTTTATAAAGTTCCATTACTTGTTACGCAGATCTTTTGACTGTTCTTTTCTACCTCCTCATGGATTAGTGTCTAGCCTGCTTAAGGCATCCAAGTGAGAGCTAACAAACTTATTGACTATTTAGAAACAGACACTAATTGTGATTTAAAAAGCCACAAATGTGAGAAATGAATCTTAAGGCCTCATACACACGGACGTTTCTTAAAAAATAAACAAAACGTCGGGCCTGACGTCAAGGAAAAAAAATCGTCGTTTTTCGGCGTTATGCATTTTCATTAGTGAGCGTCGGCGTCAATAGGCATTTTTTTTAAAAAAAACATCCCTCTTCTATTTTTCAACCTAAAAACGTTGGCGTCAAAAAACGCCGGTTAACGCCGGTACGGCTTTAGTTGGCGTTAGTGAGCGTTTTGCGGCGTCGCCGTCAAAAAATGCCAAAACGTTACAGCCACAGAATGCGCTGGCCGTGGGTTCTAGTTTCAGTTCACTAACACCGACGCCCTCTACAGCTCAAAAATGTTGGCGTTTTTATGGGGCCATTGACTAACATGGAGAGCTGCAAAAAAACGCCAGAAAGCGCCGGCGTCAAAAAACGTCTGTGTGTATGAGGCCTTAATTCCCATTTTAACCTGTGTGTGCCACCTTCGGTGTCTGTACCAAGGCCAAACATTCCAGGGTATGTAAACTTTTTATCAGGGCCATTTGGGTGATTTCTGTTATCATTATGATTTAAAAAGGATCCAAAAAACTATGTGATAATAAATGGCTTCATGTGATCACTATCCTTAAATAAAATACAGTTTTTTTGGCATGATTAGTCATATTTTCAATATAAATGCCAAAATTTCACAATTTCTGCCAGGGTATGCACACGTTTTAGCACAACTGTATATATAGCTTTTAGTATCACTAACTCAAAAAAGTACCTTCTGTTGTTCTTAGCCTTTAATAAGACTTCCTGTTAGAGGGTGGCTATTTTCCATACTCCCACTGTATATAGGAACATAGCCACACTCTCTTGCTCAAAGCTGAGATGCACTGTGGAGTAATAGCTTTATAGTTTGCATAGAGCAGTAAATATGACCGCAACCAATAAGAGGATAGGGCCACTCCCCCTGCATGTAGGGGTACCTTTTGCATGGAGCATGCTCACCAGTGTCCCAAATGAGACGGGAGTGCGTTCATGGGAGAATCAAACATTAGGGCAGTTTCCCAACTTAGAGACAAGCCTGTCTTGTGTGCAGTGTGCAGTAGAAAATGTACTGCCCCGTGTCACTACACACACTTCCCTTCTGTATATTACAATTAGGAGGGGCATTGCTGAGCCCATGCCCTCTCCATCAGTCCAGTGTTCCTCTGTTACCTCACTCCCAGTGACAGAATAGAGTTCCACTGTGCACTTAGCAAGGAAGGTCCTTATGCATGTACGTTAATCCCTTCTCTCCTGTACCCTGCCACCAGGCTATGGGTCTCCGTAACACGGTTGTGGTTGCTTTGGGACACCGACCGCTGCAAAGGGAGCCAGATCAACAACCCCACTACCAGAGGACCTACACCAGGTACCACACTTCACAACTGGCTGCAATGTACCCTGCACTAGTTCTTGGTTATCCATAGCAAATGCATTCCTCCTGCTTCTCTAGCCAAGTACACCTTTGCTTCATAACCCCACATGTGCTTTACTGACCCTAGTTCTTTCATATGCCAAGAATCTCCATGCTCCCCTTTAAATGACTTCAGAGTAGGCTTAGGACAGGTACAATTATTTGGATGTTTGGCAGCCAGTTCAACATGAACAATTCAGTGCAGGCGATAGTCCATTAGCGGCATCTGCAAAGACTTGGCACGACTCCCGGTGCCTTTCCGATGTACTGCAGCTCCGGAACCTGGCCTTCCCCCTCATTTATATCACAGGGTGGATAGGCTGGGTCCAAAAAGCCCAGGAACAGAGGTGCAGAACATTAACCCCTTCACCAGCCTGGGCTAGCCAACTACCCAGTATGACTGATTGTACACTTCATTTTACAGTTAGGTAAACACCCTTAGTAAGGAAACCTTAGGTGGACTGTGGTTTATTCTGTACCAATAGGGCGTTACTCTTGGGCATAGGCTTGTGTCTGCAGACTTGGCATTAAGAACTGGTTGGGTGTAGAGATCCTGGGTTCTGGTTAGGTGAGGCTTCCACCTGGCAACCAGGGAAACCTTAATGGGCCATGCAAGGGAATCGCAATTAGGTTCATGTATCTCTCATGAAATAGGTACTACGACCCATTACACAACTTAACCACACTTTATAAAGTTAAATGTTGATACTTTCCACAGTCATAACTATGGTGATATTGTGTGAACATATTTGCTTCTATCAGAAAATGATTGAGGAAAACAAGAATTTATAAAGATTAAAAAATATTTTTAAACACTGCAAGCTAATTTTACATAATCATATGGATATGTGTCAGAGCAGAAAAAAGCTATATGTTTTAAATCAACCAATAGTAAAATACTGTTTAGTCTTGTAAACATATTTTAGAACCTTTTCTATACCACGTCTCTTCTATTTATAGAAAATCTTATCCACACACTTAATCTCTTCACAATGACTCATTTCTGAAACGTAAACCCCTAGCTACAGATGATCTGGTTAATACTGTGACTCTTGTTTTACATTCCAACTTGTTAGTTTCGGTGGAAGCAGTAAACTGTAAGACTATAAAACAAGTGCTGGGGAAAATTAGCCTGTGAACTGCATAGCTCCCAATGTTCTAAAATTAATCAACAACACACACATGGGGAGGAGGGGTTTAGAGCCTCTATCAGCTGCTGCTTATCTATGTGACCTCATTAAGTTTCTATACTTCCTTGCCCAGTGACAGCATAGCACCCAAACAGGAAGTGAAGGAAAATCTAGAAGAAGAACACAGACAGCAAATAAAACATGCTTCTTAGTAAAGAAGGGGAAGGCTAGAGCTCCAATCAAGTGACAAATAGTTTTTCAGGAAATTTTACATTTTGAAAAATGTGTAATTGGAAATAACTCGGAGAAAAGTGGACTTTGAAGGCATGCTGGGTAAAAAATGCATAAACTTTATTTGTTACACCAAAGCACAAAAGTGCTTAAGACACATTACATGTATAAAACCTTAAAATCAATTACAGAAAGAACATATAATGAAGGTGGCTGATCACCACCATAGGTTGCCGCAAGTTCTGGTTATAAGGTAGATGAACCAGAACTGGGGGGACCCCAACAATTGTAATAGTACATCATCTGGGATATATAGTGGTAATGTGAAACCCTAATACGTGCAATAAATAATACAAGAGGGTGGTACAGCATATATAAAAGTTGTATGAGTAGGGTTGCAGGTGCATAAGTGATGCTCAACTAGTTTTGCGCATCAAGATTTTGCGCTTCATCTGGAGCTGATAATGATAATCTGTTAAAAATAAATACATACATGTCACAAATACAATACAAACATATGTCTAGATAAAGACGTAGTAACAAATACATGCAAAGTGAACTGTAATCACTTACATGGTATAAGTACAGATATGCAGCAGCACTTGTCCCCCAGGGGTTCAACAGGGTCACTCACTATGGTGAAACAGCGGAGCCCTAATGGAGGCACTTCCCCCCAACAACACCTGAATCGCAACAGGGGCCACATATAGTAAGTATGGGGGCCTGTGTGCAATAAAAATTGGTAAAAAACAATATAAGACAGGTAACAGTCAATGTATATAACATATACATATAAAGTAAGTATAGGTCAGGTAACCTTAGAATAAAGGCCCCTCAGGCCTCTAGGTGCTCACAAGGAAGGCACGTAAAGGAATTCAATTACAAAGAATAGTAGACTGAAACTTGCAGGTAATACTATCTTGCACGCTTGTAGTGCACACCCCATGCACCTCAAGCGGAGCATACCTTACACTCAGTATTTGCACATACGGCGCAACTGTACCACATTGGAAGACTTTTTGTCACAGGCCGCCTCCTTGCGTGATAGACTCATCACTCAAGGCTATAGTAAATCCCTGTTAAAGAGGGCCTTTCATAGGGCACTCTCACAGGACAGGGACCAATTGATATTTAAGACAAATTGTGCCCAATCATCAGAGCCCCAACCCACAGTGAAGTTTATCACCAAGTTTTGCTCTCAACATTTTCAGATACGGCAATTATTGGAAAGGCACTGGCATCTCCTTACCAAGGAACCCATTCTGACCAAACATGTGAGATCTCACCCTGAAGCGGTATATCGCAGGAATACCTCGTTAAGGGATCAACTCACCCAAAGCCATTACAATCCCAGATGCACCATTGGAGCCCCACCTAGGGGCTACCTAGGGGTAATGTGGTGCCTGTGATGTGTGTCCTTGGGTTCTGGAAGGCAACTGTTTCAGGTTACCTAATGGCGAGATTTTCTGTCCCAGATTTGCGGCTAATTGTAACACACGGGGGCTAGTTTATTTAATGCTCTGCATGTGTGGAGCATTTTACGTCGGCAAAACGAGACGACAGGTACGCCAACGCATAGGAGATCATATCTACTACTCAGGGAATGGCAAAATGATTACCCCAGTTAGCCGCCATTTAGACCTGTACCACAGGTTTGACACACAGGTGGTCAAATTTCTGGTATTGGAAACGGTTCCAGCAAACCCGAGGGGAGGCCCTTGGGATAAATTTATTCTACAAAGAGAAACATTATGGATTGAATGCCTTGAGGCTACTAGAGCCCCAGGCCTTAACGAGGTTCTCACTTACAAGCCTTTTCTGTAAATGCAACCATTGGGGATATGAACCATGTATGCATCCATTTTTGGATTTTCTAATCCATTGGGTTGTTGGAGAGGGCACAGCAGCACCTCTGGCGCACTGGCCCCTGTGTGGATGTACATATATATTTACTAACCATCTGCTTAATCATTATATTGTCAAAAGGCAACTTCAATAATTCTATATGTCTGCCCACAATAGGTGGGCCTCTCCTGATTTAAATTGTCCTTGGGTACTGTGGGAGGTTCTGCTATGTGTCCTAATCTGCCTCTGTGGTGTTCATGTGTCTCTGAAATATATATTCCCTAGATGGGACATTTGTGTTTAGTTTTGCTTTTTAGACAATTCACCATTTATTATATTTATATGCTATCCTTCCATGCCCTGTATGTATAGTTCTGATATGGGTTTTGTATTTATTTTTTACTTTCTATCTCCAGCAACACTTAGTGCCCCCAGGTTCAGGCTCACTAACCAGTGGATCCCCCTTTTTTGGGACGCTCCATCCTTACACCTTTTGGATCCTTGGGGTGAGCGTTCCCTTTGGTAGGTATGCGGCTCAAAGTGCTGTGAGTACCAGCCCTGAGTGGTCCTTCCTGGTCCTATTTAGGGCACTGGTGCTGCGGTGCGGGAGATGTCCACTGGAGGGAGCCCTCTGGAGACCCTCCCTGCCTCCCCTGTGCAGCCGTCCTTCTGGTGCTGATGCTTGTCTGCACCGCAGCCGGTCGGTGGCGTCACACGCTGCTTCCTGCGGCGTGTTCATTGGCACGGACGCCACTGATTGGGGCCGTGTCCTTTATAAGGTGGACAGTTTTTTCTGGGACTTCATGGCAGCAGCATGCAGGGGAGAACACACACCTATGTGTACTTACTCCAGGTAAGCCGAATCTTTGATATACCAAAAAGGGGAATGGCGCCCTAAAAAGTAAGGTGTACAATGATAGCCTGACAGTGTCGCTGCCCCTTTAAATGTGAAAAGCCACAAAAGTCTAAAGCAATTAAAAAGAAAAGGTGATGGCACTGACTAGGCTGCTAAATAAATAAGTGCTAGTGAAAAAAACGTACAGGCAAAATATTTCACCTTGCACTCTATGTGCGTGCTGCCAACATATGATAATGCATACACATAAAAAATATGGGCCAACAAAACTAAAGAAATAGCATAAATAGTTAACACAGATAGTAGTTAGTGTCATAAGTATCGTGAATAAATGTCCACTTAGGTATCCCAACACCATGTGAATCCTGTTTCTCAATGTAAGTGATTGCTCCACCAGTGCTCATCCAAAAAGTGAAGGTGGCAACTCCCCAAAAAGTTTTGGCCCCTTTTTTACAGGAAGGTCAAAACCAGCATGTTCCCAGATCCTGGGGTGTTCTGAGACTCCACTCCTCTCCACTAGAGGGATATGGCCAGGTTCTACAATGTAAGAATGACTCCACAGGAGACCATGAAGGAAGTCTTATAGTGTAGTAAATTTATTTAAGATTAAAAGCAATGTAGGATAAAAAGATTTCACTCACATTTGTCCGTGCCAGAGACCCGGCACTGAGGTGTATTCAGCAAGATATAAGCGAGCCAGTGAATGCTTGGGCCGGTCGCTATGAGATATGGTAATCTCTCAGCCTCGATATCGTCAAGGGCATAAATAGACCCCTAACAACTCACCTTTGAGACAGATAAAGGAATTGAGGACCCAACTCTTCAATTCCTTTCTCTGAAGCCTCAGTTGCACTGAAGATAAATGAACAGGAGACAGAGGCCCCTGTTCATTTATAAACTGAAGCATAGTAAAATCAGTTTTACTATGCTCAGTTATGAATGGACACAGGAGGCATCCATACCAATCGCTCACTGTGTCCAATTGAGAAAAAGAAGGGGCTGGTAAATGACATATTTACCGGTCCCTTCCCCCACTCTCCATCCGCCTGTGTGCCCACAGCAGCCGGCAGGAGAGGGAAGCCGGCAGCACTGTGAGGGGGCAAGGGGCAACCCAGGGACACAGGGGGAATCAGATTTGAGCAGCACAGGGAGGGGGATCAGTGTGCCGGGATGGGAGGACAATTACAGAACAATGCACTGTGTCTGTGTCTCTCCTTCCAGCAACTGAAAGCCAGGGGCAGGAAGCAGGGGTTAAACCAGCTTTCAGCTGCCGGAGGGAGTGACACAGATACAGTGAATAGTTCTTTAATTGTCCTCCCATCCCACCGCACAGATCCCCCTGTTGTCCAGGACCCCCTGTGTGCCCGGACCCCCTACAAGAGGCCCAGTGGTACCCCCTATCAGTGACCCTGGCCAGGATAGTCTTCTGATGTGGTATAACACAAGGTGTGAAAGTGTGACTGGATACAGATCGAGTAGATTGTTATGATAGAGATTACATATTGTTGGCCTTTGATACTGTTGACCACCTGCTCCTTCTCAATAAACTCCGTTCCCTCTGCCTCCAAGATTCTGCTCTATCCTGGTTCTCCTCCTACCTATCACAGCGCTCCTTCAGTGTTACCTACAACTCTGTCTCCTCCTCTCCACTGCCCATTTCTGGCATGGTCCCCAAGGCTCTGTTCTTGGACCCCTTCTCTTCTCTTTCTACACCTCCTCCCTTGGTCACTTGATAACCGCCCACGGTTTCCAATACCATTTATATGCCGATGACACCCAAATCTATCTGTCTACTCCTAACCTCCCTCCTTCAGTCTCCTCTCGCATTACTAACTTACTAACTGACATATCAGCAATGATGTCACAGCACTTCCTTAAACTAAATATCTCTAAAACTGAGCTGTTAATATTCCCTCCTGCCCGTGTCCCCCCCCATGACTTTTCCATCAAAATCAATAATGCTACCATTAGTCCCTCCTCTCATGCCAGGGTACTAGATGTAATCCTAGACTCTGGCCTGTCCTTTTAGCCTCAAATCCAATCGTTATCAAAAGCTTGTAGACTTCACCTCCGTAACATCTCTAAAATATGCCCCTTTTTAAAAAATGAAACCACCAAGCTCCTCATTCACTCCCTTGTTATCTCTCGCCTTGACTATTGCAACTCTCTTCTCATTGGCCTCCCTCTCCATAGGCTACCCGCTCTTCAGTCTATCATGAATGCTGCTGCCAGAATTATCCACCTTACCAACTGCTCGATGTCTGCCACCCCTCTTCTCCAATCCCTACACTGGCTCCCAATCGCCCAGCGAATTAAATTCAAAATACTAACCACAACATACAAAGCCATTCACAACTCTCCCCCCGAGCTACATCACCAATCTTGTCTCCAAATATCACCCAAACTGTCTTCTTCGTTCCTTCCAAGACCTCCTACTCTCAACCTCCCTCGTCTCCTCCTCCCATGCTCGTCTTCAGGATTTCTCCAGAGCCTCTCCCGTCCTCTGGAACTCTCTACCTCAACCTGTCTGCCTATCTCCTTCTCTTGCTACCTTCAGCAATCCCTGAAAACTCATCTCTTCAGGGAAGCTTACCACACCTCCTACTAATCGTTTACCTCTTCCATCAACTCATTCCCCACAGTTAGAACCTTTTGTACCACCTGCCCCACCCTATTAGATTGTAAGCTGAGCAGGGTCATCTTGATCCTCTTGTATTTTATTGTATTGTAACTGTATAGTCTCCCTTTTACATTGTAAAGCACTGCGTAAACTGTTAGCGCTATATAAATCCTGTATAATAATAATAATAACATTTATGGCTTTATTATGGTGCTCTACTAAGTACTTTAGGTCGAAGGATGGGACAGATAACAATTGGGGGCATGGCTGATGCCATGTATGGCATGAAGGTGGGCAGGGTTTCAGATGCACTCACTTGTCCTGGTAACTCCTCACAATAAAGCAGGTGGCAGTAGAGTTGGTTTTGGATACCTGGGGCCAGTATGTCAGGTATGTCTTTTTTGTCTCAGATGACCAGAACCTGGTACACCCATCCGAAAAATCTATCACCCATGCAGTTTTCTCTGAAGAAGATCTGGTGTGTGTACTTAGACTCTGCCTTTTAAAAGGCTCATACCATGTCCAAAAAGCAGATAGCACAGAGGATCCACTTTCTATTTTTTCTGTGGCAATCTGGTCATGCTTCAGAGATGGCATTTTTAATCTATTGGAGACATTCTACACTCCACTAAAAAGGTGGCATTCTGCCAGTCCAGCATCACATTTTTTCTTTAAAATGGCCTTTTGCTTCGGGAGGCATATATTTTAGTGTTTTTGTTTCTTTTTGGGATATATTGTCTACTATTTTACATTTTTATACAGCCTTTTGGTGTTTTTTTGTTTCTTCTAAAGGTATATTGTTTATTATTTTTTTTTTTTAATCAGAAAGAAGTTTATTTGAAACAAACAGACAAATTTCTCAGAATACAGAATCACATGAAGAGAATCATCAACATTCGGTGTACATAGGGCATCATTTTCAACCAAAGTACATAGATACGTCGTCTATTAACCCCATACCTCTGTTCACCTGCACAGTACCTGTCCATATCCCTCCCAGTAAGAATCTTCTGTCTACCAATCCCCGGTCCATTATTAAGTCCACCTGGGGAAGCCCCGGAGTACTTAGCCAGGGATCCCATAGGTCGTTAAATTCATGGGGCCTACCCCTGTTTTGAAAAATATACTTTTCCAGTCTCAGAGTGTAACCCAACTGTCCGATCCATTCCTTGAGTGTGGGGGTTCCATTGATTTCCAATGTATTAGTATTTAGTATGTATTTAGTATTAGTATTTCGGGCCTGAAATAGTGCCCTGGCTATGGCCTGCCTATATTTTTCCTCAGTAAGAACATCATCCAGTATGCCCAGTATACATGGCCTAGGATCAACTGGGATGTCGACCTGGAATACTCTGTTAATGGTGTTCACCACCCCCTTCCAGTATCGGTGCAGCTTCGGGCATCTCCAGAGGAAATTAATGAGATCCCCCCGATTCCTGGAGCACCTGGTGCACTCTGGGTCATTCCTTACTCCCATTTTGTGTAATCTAGCAGGTGTGTAATGTGCTTGTAACACTATATACAATTGAGACAGACGCTGGGTGACACTGAGGGAACACGAGTGGACTGCTTCCAGGACCTCTTCCCATTGTGTATCCTCGAAAGGTCCTACATCCCTTTCCCACCTACTCATCACTCCCATGGGGAATCCCTTCAAGTAGGTGGATGGCAGCATACTATAGCAGTTTGCAATTTAAAACTCTTAAGATGGTAGGCCTTCGACCATGAGGCGAAAGACAGGCGAGGGAGAAAGAACCCACGGCTTTCCGTCTGTTTGTTGCATGTTTAAGCTGCATATAATTGAACCACATGGACTCCGTTATACCAAATGTACGTTGATGAAGGAGCGCAGGTTACCCTGGAAAAAAATGTGTTTCAAGTACATGACCCCGTGTGCCTTCCACCTCAGTCCTGTCTGCATATCGTCCATTATCCCAAATGGGACTGAAACGAGTAAAGCCTGTAACGTCCTGCAGTTGCCTTGTTCTGCATCAGTGCATAAGTAGGGAATCTTCTATTAGATTTGGCATATGCCAGGGCCTCCAGCCCTTGTGCTATCGCCATAGTTCCCGTGACCAGGCAGAGTAGTGAAATTGTGGGATCCCTTCTAAATTTCGACCATACCCTAATTTTTTCCCGGATGTGGTTCAACAATGGGGACAGACAGTGGCGGCTGGTGTGTGAGGGGCGCTAGGGCGCCGCCTCCCCGCCGGCTAGAGAAGAAGAAGAAAAAAAAAGTCAGCCCCGCCCCCTGCAGGTGGCGCCGGTGCATTGACTTTCTTCTTTTCTTTTTCGGCTCCTTGGCTGTCACATGACAGCCAAGTAGTGAGCCTATTGGTCGGCCATTAAAAGCTATGAATGTGCGCTAAACAGGCGCACACTCATAGCTTGATTGGCTGCCCTGAGCCTCTGCTCACTGTGATTGGATGCGGCGCCGGGGGCGGGTCACTGTGTCAGCGGACGTGACTTCCGCTCCCACAGAGACCATGACCACCGGGGACAGACTAGGGGGGACAGCCGCTCTCCGTGTGCCGAACTCTGCAGACTCCAGCGCGCTCTCGCATGGTGTAGGCCCTTTTTTAATCCCATACCAGCTTT
>BLSH010351742.1:28005-39056 GCA_018402905.1 Glandirana rugosa | reverse complement strand
TCCCCCCCCCCCCCCCCCCATGAATAGGAGGTGTGAGTGGAGTGGTACGCCCAGCCCACTCAGGAGAAGTTCACCCAAGACACCGTCTCAGGAACTAAATGTGTTTCCTGGAGGACACACACTGCGGGCAGGTATTTCTTAAGAGACGTATACACCATAGTGCGTTTAAGGGGGTCCTGAATTCCTCTAATGTTCCACGATATTATCGGGAGTTCTGCCATGGGGTCTCAATAGGTAGTGATAGGCATATGGGGTGATTGTTCACAGTGTATATCACCATGGCATTTGGTCGGTATAGAGCAGGTAAGGCAGTTACCCCAAAGGAGCAAGGCAGTTCGTACTGGGTACAGGGGATCTGAACTAGTGCACTCAAAAGACGTATTAGCTGACGTTTCTGAGAAAAACGAAAATAACAATCAGTCACAGAACAGTTATAACTACCATTCCCAACGGGATCCTGTATGTCTTCCGGATTTTTCACCATGGATCCGGGAGGTGGTGTAAACATTGTACCTGAGAAAGTTAGGAAACATAAACTGTGCTAAGTGCACAACACCCCAACACATGGGGAGATTTGTAATCCACTGGTTTGCTGCAGCAGCCGCCGTTTTTCCAAGTGGCTCAGTGTACTTGCGACCAAGTGTAGCCTTGGGTGAAGATCGTGTCACTCTCCAAAATTTAATTCAAACAATTATTTCTCCCTTGGTCTGGCGTATCATAGCTCTCCACTGCCTCTGTATGAAAAATAGCAGGTGTAGCATCCAGCTCAGAGTCCCAGATTTTCCCAGCTCCCCCAGAGAGCTTCTGGGTGTACTAAAGCATATCTCTTGGGGGCTCCCTCCCATCCGCCTTAGGGGTTTTGGGTGCCTTACTCACGGGTTTTTTATCCAGACGAGCACGCTGAGGTAGGCCCGCTCCGGCGCCATCTTGAAGCTCCGCTGGCCCGTTCTCCGACTGCTTGTGGGCCGTCATGCCACCAGATCGGGTAGTTACCGAAGCCAGGATGAGCCGTGGGGGATGATGCAGGGTGAGGTGAGGTTTTCTGCCCAGGATGGTGGCTGGGGAGAGGATCAAAGCAGGATTTAGTCCGGGAGCTCAGTGAGATGCGTCTTCTCACATACCGCTCTTGGCCACGCCCCCATTGTTTATCATTTTTAAGTAAAACTAAAGTAGGAGTGGATTATAACTCCTTTCAGGATTTTTTCCGTCATCTCTGTCCCATTGGGGAGATTTTCTTTTGCTTCCTGATCCATGGCCTGAACAGGAAATGAGAGGAAATCTCTCTAAAGTGAGGGAATCCCTTGTTGTCACCAGGGTCACCAGAACTAGTGTCACTATTGGGAGTTTTCACCTCTATTCCTACTATGGTAACAAATCAGAATTTGGGATTTTCTTCCACTTTTACATTCGATGACAACAGTAAACAGGACAAATATAGAGAATGAATCTTCTAACAGTGACACAGACAGAAAAGGAAACTAAATGTAATCATTTCATTTTTACATTTATATTTATTTTTAATTCATGGTTTTTAATCACCTCAATGCTGGGCACTTTCACCCCCTTCCTGCCCAGGCCATTTTTTAGCTTTCAGCGCTGTTGCACTTTGAATGACAATTGTGCAGTCATGCAACACCGTACCCTAATTCATTTTTGTTCTTTTTCTTCACACAAATAGAGCTTTCTTTTGGTGGTATTTAATCACTGCTGGGATTTTTATTTTTTACTCTAAAAAAAAAAAAGACCAAAAATTTTGAAAAAAAAATAAAGTTTTTTTTATTTTCTGTCAGTAAATTCTGTAATAGGGTAATTTTTCTCCTTCACTGATGTATGCTGATGAGGCTGCACTGATGGGCACTGATAGGCTGCACTGATGGGCACCGATGAGGCGGCACTGGTGGGCACTGATGAGGAGGCACTGATTAGGGGACACTGATGAGGAGGCACTAATATGCCACACTGATGGGCACTGATAAGTGGCACTGATAAATGGCACTGGTGAGCACTGATAGGTGGCACTGGTGGACACTGATAGGTGGCACTGGTGAGCACTGATAAGCGTCAGTGGTGGGCACTGATGGGCAGCACTGGTGGGTACTGATAGGCGGCACGGATAGGCAGCACTGATGGGCACTGATGGGTGATGCTGGTGGGCACTGATGGGCAGCACTGATGGACATTGATGGGCAGCACTGATGAGCAGGCACTGATGGGAGTCATTGACTGGCATCACTTATGGGCACTGATTGGTGACACTAATATGCACTGTTTGGTGGCACCACTGGCACTGCTAGGGCTTAGCTGTAATCAGGGCACTGATGATCAGTGCCTTGATTACATGCCCAGGTCTTCTGTGAGGGGAGATGCCACTGATCGGCACGCCTTGCCACACACTTTATCAGCACTTTTCCTTGTTTACATGTAACCGGCTGTGGCTCTTTACACAGATCGGGGTCGCCCCGTGTCCTAGCAACATGGCGCGGCTACGATCGCTGCGCTGTGCGCTCCCACAGGCCTGCAATAGCATGCGTTCTGGGGGACATCATATGACGTCTTACCAGAACGAGAGCCGCACCGTCCCTCCGTCATTTGACGGTGGGTGGAGGGCAATCGGTTAACTATAGTAATTTGTTTTTATTGGTGACCTCATATTTTGTTTTATGATTGTGACTTTTTTTAGTTTTGAGTGTAACTGTAATTTAATTAAATTGTAAATTAATTTCCCTGTTCAGGTAATAAAGTAATCTGAATCTAAAAAAAGAAGCTCACAAATTATACTATTAAACTATTGTGCCACTAGCCAATCTGTACAAAGTTTAGGGATATAGCTTTTCTTATCTTTTTTTTAATAGCAAACTTTTCTATAGCTTTTAGATTTGCTGTGGTTGCTGCTTCCCCTTGCCAATTCAGGCCAATTGCTATTGGGTACAGTAACCCACAATTAGAATGTAAAGAAAAATTCCGCGCTAAGGATATACTTTGTTAAGTGTTATAAAACAAACAGGAAGCTGCCCTGCATGGAATCCCCTTAGGGGAGAGTATAGGTGAAGTATAAACAGCAGATGGCGCTAACCTGGATTATTTAACAGTAACATGTAGTGTAAGAATAAACTATGTGCACCCAATATATATATATATCAAATTATGTAAGAAAATATTTAAAAACGTGCCTGTGCTACCTGCATATACTATAAGAATAAAATGTTATTCAATCACAGTGAATAATGTTCCGTATCATACGTTCTAAATAGACTTCTTGCAGGTTGTAAAATTCAGGTAAGACGCAGATAATAAACTGGTAAAAATAAAAGTGACTAAAGTGACAGTGCTTCAAAAAAGAAATAAGTATAAAAACTAAAAAAGCATAATCTGCAAATTGAAAAGATGAAACCAAAATAATGCAAACTAGGAAGACAACAAGCTAGCGCTTTAAAAGCGTCAAATAGTGTAAATCCGTAAAAATATATGTTTTATTCAAACAAGCAAAAAATTGTTCATAAAAGATAAAAACGATTTAAATGGTTTAAAAATGGGTAAAAAGCTGAAAATACAGGGTTCAAAGACAAACCAGCAGCGCAGCTGCTGTTTGAGAAAGGGACGTCTCCCTTCCTCTCCCTGTGGTTTGCGGTGCAGAGCGCTGAACCACTGAACCCGGAAGTGATGTCAGAACGTGACGGACGTGCGTGCTGGCCCCGCCTAACGCGTTTCGTCATAGGACGTCATCAGAAGCGGTGGCCATCTAGGTGCTCCGCCGACCTTATATACCCACTGTGAGGGGGCGGACCTGTAATACTCGCTTCCTTACAAGAGACCGCCGCCATCTTTATGGTAGGAAAAACAACTGAATCGAGTGTGCTGTTTACAACGGAAGGGCGGGATAGTATTATCTAGGAGATCGAAAAATTGTGCGAATTATTAAGAGTGTGCTAATGATCGAGCGGACAAAGAGATCATCATCATGAAGAGGACTAAAAGGGAGATCCAAAAAATATATAGCATTCGCCAATTGGAAAGGCAAAAATTGGTGCAAAAGTGAAAAATAGAAAAAATCTAAAAATATATATATATATAGAATAAATAAACAACGGGAGTGCTTATTAAGTGCGGATGGTGTATGAAAATATCCTAAAGTGTATATTAATTACCGGGAAGTGCAAAGAGTCAATAATAGAGGAAGGGAACGTACCCCTTCACACTTTCATATTAGCAGAAGATACACAATATAATTGTTCAGTACCCAATGTCAGCCTTGCATACACCAGTTAAATATTATTAATTATGTGTTCCTGTGAGGGATATATAGTGGGAAGGTAGTTAAATAAAAATTAGATAGTAACTAAAATATAAGTATAGGGTGAAAGGTAACAGCAAAAAGTGATCCATGGGAGGTAAAACATTTTAGTCCAGGGGAGGTAAAATTTTGGTTTAGTAAAAATAATGTGCTTTTTTTATGATTTCCGAATGTAAAAACATTTTGAAAGGGACTTTAATAAACGGTCCCTATGGGGAGTGTTAAGTAATTAGGAATAAATAAGACACTAAAAAATTTTTTTGAAACACTAAAAAGTATATGGATGGTTTAAACAGGGGTGGCATGAGGTATACAGATTCAAGAGTATGGATAAATGAGACATTAAAGAGTATAAATAAGACACTAAAAGGTATACATGAAAGCCTAAAAATGAATGGTTTAAATGGAGATAGCTTGAGGTACCCAAAAAGCAGCAATGGCGTGGGCAATAAAACAAATGTATAAAGAGCATAAAAACAGCCTAAGAAGAGTCTCACACTCAATAGAAAATCAGACCACATTCTCAACCGGGCCAGATAAAAACATATATGGCATAATATTTATAAAACAGCTATTTAAAAATTGGAGAGGAAATAGTTGAGGTCTATGTCTACATTCAGGCCTCCTGGCACAAGTGTGCCCAAGCGGTATATCCACTGGGTTTCGTTCTGAGAAACCTCTGTTCTCTTGCTCCCCCCTCTCCAATTGTTTTTAATTCTGTCTATCCCGTAAAAAATTAGGCATGAGGGATCCTTTTGATGAAACTCTTTAAAATGTCGGGACAGGTTGTGTTTGGGGAAACCCTTTTTAATATTGTTAATGTGTTCCTTAATCCTTACGAACAAGGGTCTGGTGGTTCTCCCCACATATTGAAGATGACACGGACACTCAATAACATAAGTGACGTGGGTGCTGCTACACGTAATCAACTCCTTGATTTGAAATTCTCTATTAGATGTTGTTGCTCTAAAACTGGTTCTCTTCCTCGGCTGAGCTTTGCTAACTCTGCATGGCAGACATTTTTGGCATTTATAAAAACCTTTTAGGTTTGCCATCAGCTTAACTTCCGTCGGTGGATTTATTACGTTGTGTACCAGACGGTTCCGCAGGTTTGGGGCCTTCCTGTAAATGAATCTTGGTTTCCTAGGTAGGAGTTTAGATAGAACTTTATCAGTCCTGAGGATGGGCCAATATCTCTTAAAGATTCTTTCTACCATCCTATATTGCCAGTTAAACCCCGTAATGAAGGTAATATCATTAGTAGCCTTGGGGTTATCCCTTCTTTTTGTAAACAAATTCTCCCTAGGAATTTGTCGTACTTTTTCCTTCATCAGCTCTAGTTCTTCTTGGGCATACCCTTTTTCTTGAAACCTTTTTATCAATGTGTCTGTTTGTTGTGGGAGGGAACAGAGAACTCCCTACAAGAATTCATGAACAGTCTGAACATTAATACCTATGGAATCTCGTTTACAGGAAACTGGAGCGACAAAGAAATCAACTACCTAGACTTACAGATTTTCAAGATGGAAAACAAGTTATACACTAGAACCTTCTTCAAGGCCACGGATAGAAAAGGGTATATCCCAACATCCAGCTGCCATCACCCAGGATGGATCAGAAATATTCCAAAGGGTCAAATGATTAGGATTCGAAGAAATTGCCATAGGGAGGAGGATTATGATAAACAAACAGACACATTGATAAAAAGGTTTCAAGAAAAAGGGTATGCCCAAGAAGAACTAGAGCTGATGAAGGAAAAAGTACGACAAATTCCTAGGGAGAATTTGTTTACAAAAAGAAGGGATAACCCCAAGGCTACTAATGATATTACCTTCATTACGGGGTTTAACCGGCAATATAGGATGGTAGAAAGAATCTTTAAGAGATATTGGCCCATCCTCAGGACTGATAAAGTTCTATCTAAACTCCTACCTAGGAAACCAAGATTCATTTACAGGAAGGCCCCAAACCTGCGGAACCGTCTGGTACACAACGTAATAAATCCACCGACGGAAGTTAAGCTGATGGCAAACCTAAAAGGTTTTTATAAATGCCAAAAATGTCTGCCATGCAGAGTTAGCAAAGCTCAGCCGAGGAAGAGAACCAGTTTTAGAGCAACAACATCTAATAGAGAATTTCAAATCAAGGAGTTGATTACGTGTAGCAGCACCCACGTCACTTATGTTATTGAGTGTCCGTGTCATCTTCAATATGTGGGGAGAACCACCAGACCCTTGTTCGTAAGGATTAGGGAACACATTAACAATATTGAAAAGGGTTTCCCCAAACACAACCTGTCCCGACATTTTAAAGAGTTTCATCAAAAGGATCCCTCATGCCTAATTTTTTACGGGATAGACAGAATTAAAAACAATTGGAGAGGGGGGAGCAAGAGAACAGAGGTTTCTCAGAACGAAACCCAGTGGATATACCGCTTGGGCACACTTGTGCCAGGAGGCCTGAATGTAGACATAGACCTCAACTGTTTCCTCTCCAATTTTTAAATAGCTGTTTTATAAATATTATGCCATATATGTTTTTATCTGGCCCGGTTGAGAATGTGGTCTGATTTTCTATTGAGTGTGAGACTCTTCTTAGGCTGTTTTTATGCTCTTTATACATTTGTTTTATTGCCCACGCCATTGCTGCTTTTTGGGTACCTCAAGCTATCTCCGTTTAAACCATTCATTTTTAGGCTTTCATGTATACCTTTTAGTGTCTTATTTATACTCTTTAATGTCTCATTTATCCATACTCTTGAATCTGTATACCTCATGCCACCCCTGTTTAAACCATCCATATACTTTTTAGTGTTTCAAAAAAATTTTTTAGTGTCTTATTTATTCCTAATTACTTAACACTCCCCATAGGGACCGTTTATTAAAGTCCCTTTCAAAATGTTTTTACATTCGGAAATCATAAAAAAAGCACATTATTTTTACTAAACCAAAATTTTACCTCCCCTGGACTAAAATGTTTTACCTCCCATGGATCACTTTTTGCTGTTACCTTTCACCCTATACTTATATTTTAGTTACTATCTAATTTTTATTTAACTACCTTCCCACTATATATCCCTCACAGGAACACATAATTAATAATATTTAACTGGTGTATGCAAGGCTGACATTGGGTACTGAACAATTATATTGTGTATCTTCTGCTAATATGAAAGTGTGAAGGGGTACGTTCCCTTCCTCTATTATTGACTCTTTGCACTTCCCGGTAATTAATATACACTTTAGGATATTTTCATACACCATCCGCACTTAATAAGCACTCCCGTTGTTTATTTATTCTATATATATTTTTTTATATTTTTTATATTTTTCACTTTTGCACCAATTTTTGCCTTTCCAATTGGCGAATGCTATATATTTTTTGGACCTCCCTTTTAGTCCTCTTCGTGATGATGATCTCTTTGTCCGCTCGATCATTAGCACACTCTTAATAATTCGCACAATTTTTCGATCTCCTAGATAATACTATCCCGCCCTTCCGTTGTAAACAGCACACTCGATTCAGTTGTTTTTCCTACCATAAAGATGGCGGCGGTCTCTTGTAAGGAAGCGAGTATTACAGGTCCGCCCCCTCACAGTGGGTATATAAGGTCGGCGGAGCACCTAGATGGCCACCGCTTCCGATGACGTCCTATGACGAAACGCGTTAGGCGGGGCCAGCACGCACGTCCGTCACGTTCTGACATCACTTCCGGGTTCAGTGGTTCAGCGCTCTGCACCGCAAACCACAGGGAGAGGAAGGGAGACGTCCCTTTCTCAAACAGCAGCTGCGCTGCTGGTTTGTCTTTGAACCCTGTATTTTCAGCTTTTTACCCATTTTTAAACCATTTAAATCGTTTTTATCTTTTATGAACAATTTTTTGCTTGTTTGAATAAAACATATATTTTTACGGATTTACACTATATGAGCTTTTTTTCACTCCTTTACACACGAACTTTGGGAGATCCCCTTTTTCCTTTTGTGACCGGAGGGATTTCTCCCGGGACACCATACGGACCGGATCGATCCAGGACCACCATTAGAACAGGAAAGGGAGCCAGCATTGGTCACGGGCATTGTGAAGCCATCTTCCTACCCCCACCCAGGGCAAAGGTCCCTACACGCACTCTACCCCTGCAGGGGTGCAGGTTTCTGGTAAGTAGGGACTCAGGAGGGGAGCACCGTGTGGAGTCACCCATGCTTTGAACTGTCACGTCCACTTTGAACACCAGATTGATTCAAGCCATTTGTGTGAACATTATTTCGGATATTTACTGACAAGACACTTGCCTATGAAAAATAGATGAAATATTGTTATTAGCATTTTTTAAGCCGCATAATAGATATTATATGCAGACGCTTTTAAAGCGCTAGCTTGTTGTCTTCCTAGTTTGCATTATTTTGGTTTCATCTTTTCAATTTGCAGATTATGCTTTTTTAGTTTTTATACTTATTTCTTTTTTGAAGCACTGTCACTTTAGTCACTTTTATTTTTACCAGTTTATTATCTGCGTCTTACCTGAATTTTACAACCTGCAAGAAGTCTATTTAGAACGTATGATACAGAACATTATTCACTGTGATTGAATAACATTTTATTCTTATAGTATATGCAGGTAGCACAGGCACGTTTTTAAATATTTTCTTACATAATTTGATATATATATATATTGGGTGCACATAGTTTATTCTTACACTACATGTTACTGTTAAATAATCCAGGTTAGCGCCATCTGCTGTTTATACTTCACAGTAACCCACAAACTTTTAATTTACAAATGAAGGTCTTTTCGCATTGAAGAAATAATATGTACTTGGAGAGAAAACTGGTTGCAGGAGCATGTTAACTCAAGACCCATTTCCCTGCTCCCATTTGCCTCCAAGCTTCTTGAACGCCTCGTGTACAACCGTTTGAGTTGCTACCTCACTGACAACAGCCTTCTTGATCCCCTACAATCTGGCTTCCGCCCACAACACTCAACTGAAACTGCCCTACTCAAACTCACCAACGACGTACATACTGCTAAAATCAATGGCCAGTACTCCATACTCATACTCTTAGACCTCTCTGCTGCCTTTGACACAGTTGACCACCCACTCCTCCTCAATAAACTCCACTCTCTTGGCCTACGTAACTCTGCTCTATCCTGGTTCTCCTCCTACCTATCTCAGCGCACCTTCAGTGTCACATACAACAACATCTCCTCTGCTCCTCTGTCCCTTTCCGTTGGGGTGCCCCAAGGCTCTGTCCTTGGGCCCCTCCTATTCTCCCTCTATACCTCTTCCCTGGGCCAGTTGATAATTTCCCATGGCTTCGACTACCACCTCTATGCCGACGACACCCAGATCTATCTCTCAACTCCTCAACTCTGCTCCTCAATCTCCTCACGCATCACAAACCTACTGAATGACATATCGGTATGGATGTCACGCCACTTCCTCAAACTCAATCTTTCTAAAACAGAGCTTGTAATATTTCCTCCTCCCCGGTCCCCTCCTCATGACTTTACCATTAAGATCAATGGCACAACCATTGGTCCTTCCACACATACCAGGGTGCTGGGCGTAATCCTAGACTCTGACCTCACTTTCAGCCCCCATATCCAATCACTGGCTAAATCTTGCCGCCTCAACCTCCGCAACATTGCAAAAATTCGCCCCTTCCTGACTAATGACGCCACAAAACAACTTATTCACTCCTTAGTTATTTCCCGCCTTGATTACTGCAACTCCCTCCTCACCGGCCTGCCGTTACACAGGCTATCCCCCCTTCAGTCTATCATGAATGCTGCTGCCAGACTTGTACACCTTACTAACCGATCCACAACTGGTGCCCCACTCTGCCAATCCCTTCACTGGCTTCCCCTACCCCAGCGTATAAAATTCAAAATACTAACCACAACATACAAGGCCATCCACCACACTGCCCCCAGCTACATCGCTAATCTCATCCACAGATATCACCCCAATCGTCCTCTACGCTCCTCCCAAGACCTCCTTCTCTCTAGCTCCCTTGTTACTTCCTCCCATGCTCGCCTACAGGACTTCTCCAGATCCTCTCCCATCCTCTGGAACTCCCTGCCCCAGAATGTCAGGTCAGCCCCCACCCTGTCTGCCTTTAGGCGATCCTTGAAAACTCACTTATTCAGGGAAGCCTACCCCACCTCCACCTAAGACCCGTGCCCGAGCCAGCTCTATCAGTTCATCCCCTGCAGCCATTACCTTTTGTATCACCTCCCCCTCCCTTTAGATTGTAAGCTCTACGAGCAGGGCCCTCCTATTCCTTCTGTATTGAACTGTATTGTAATTGTACTGTGTCCCTTCTTTATTGTAAAGCGCTGTGCAAACTGTTGGCGCTATATAAATCCTGTATAATAATAATAATAATAATAATTTAGGCTGAGGGATAGAAAGTAGATGGCATTGATCCATTACATCATCTTTGGCCCAAAACCTAAATAGTAAACAGTGCAGAATATGATCAAGAAATGGCCTGTTCACCCGTCTACGCATCTTCTGAAAACTAACCCACTTGTCCGGTAAAGAACTAGTATAAGACGTGACAAATGATAAATCCAAAACCCGGTTTCTACTACATTACCTAGTTACGGTAGATGAAAGATAGGGAGTCGGATTTAATAATAATAATAATAATAATATGTCCTAAATATATCGCGGTTGTCAAACGTGTCGCGAAATGTTATTTCTTCCCTGTGTCATGTTAATGTTATGTCAAGTTATGTCTTCCTTATCCTCCCGG
>BLSH010351742.1:0-27995 GCA_018402905.1 Glandirana rugosa | reverse complement strand
CCTCTACGCTCCTCCCAAGACCTCCTTCTCTCTAGCTCCCTTGTTACTTCCTCCCATGCTCGCCTACAGGACTTCTCCAGAGCCTCTCCCATCCTCTGGAACTCCCTGCCCCAGAATGTCAGGTCAGCCCCCACCCTGTCCGCCTTTAGGCGATCCTTGAAAACTCACTTATTCAGGGAAGCCTACCCCACCTCCACCTAAGACCCATGCCTGAGCCAGCTCTATCAGTTCATCCCCTGCAGCCATTACCTTTTGTATCACCTCCCCCTCCCTTTAGATTGTAAGCTCTACGAGCAGGGCCCTCCTATTCCTTCTGTATTGAACTGTATTGTAATTGTACTGTGTCCCTTCTTTATTGTAAAGCGCTGCGCAAACTGTTGGCGCTATATAAATCCTGTATAATAATAATAATAATGTTCAGAAGGCGGTGATTAATGGCATATTTTCTGAATGGTCTAGCGCTGTCAGCGCGTTGCTCCAGGGCTCTGTCCTGGGACCAATTCTGTTTAACTTGTTCATAAACAATATAGAGGTTGGAATAAAGAGTTCAATCTCAGTGTTTGATGTTAATTTAACACTAAGCAGGGCAACAACTTCACAACAGGATAAAGCAACTTTATAAGAAGATCTCAATAAAATAGAGGGGTGGGCAAGTAGATGGCAGATGACATTTAATATTGAAAAATGTAAAGTAATGCACTTGGGTGCTAAAAACATGTATGAAGTTACTTGCTAATGGAAGAACCTCTGAGGAAATCAAGGATGGAAAAGGATCTGGGGGTCTTAGTAGAGCACAGAATGTCAAGCTGCAGCATACAAGACTTGTAGACTACTGTCATGCAATAAAAAAGGTATTTACTTAAGGGGTAAAAACTGCATTTTTTGTTACTCACTGTAAAATCCTTTTCTCTCAGTTCATTGATGGGGACAGCTCTTCTAAATATTGACCATAGAGTGTATAGCGCCACCTACAGGAGTATAACACTAGGCTGAAAAAAGAACACAGTACTGCCTCTGGGCAGTCCTATCTGGTATAAACCCCTTCTCTGCTATAGGCAGGTCAGTTAGTCACAAAGCGGTACAAGCAGGGCTGGATTTACATCTCATGAGCCTATAGGCAGAGAATTCTGAAGCGCGCCACCCAAAAAAAAGAAAAAAACAGCACTAATCAACACCGTCATCCCTACTCATGAATTCCTACTGCAAGTTAACATACTCACCAAACATAAATGCAAACAGTCCCCACCCTCACAGTCCAAATCCCCCTTCCAGCACATATCTTTGCCCCCCTCAATTGCCCACAAATCATCCCTCTTAGTGTAAATTCTCCTCCTAAATCCCCCCTCTTCTAACATAAATCTTCCCCCCAAATCCCCCTCCTAGTGTAAATCCTCCCCTCCTAAATCCCCCCTCCTAATGTAAACCCCCCAATCCCCCTCCTAGCACAACCCCCCCCCCCAATCCTCCCTCCCAGCACAAATCATCCTCTTAGCACAACCCCCTCCAAATTACCCTTCTCAGCACAAATCTCTACCCCCCCAATACTCCCATTCTAGCACAAATCTTCCCCAATTCTGTCCCCTAGCACAGAATGTTTTCCCCATTACTCCTTCTAGCACAAATTGCCCCCCCCCCCTTACCCTTCCCTTCCCATTGCAAACAACCCCCTCCAATCTTACAGGAGTAGTGAGAAGACGTGGGCTCTCTATGCCACCCATGAACATTGTACCCACATTTGCTGCAAGTCTGGATAGAAGTGTCAGTGAGGAGAGAGCTGGGATCAAAGCATTCCCTTAGACTGGACGGTGCATGGCTTGATTACTTGTCCCCTACCTCCCTGTTCATCTCCTGGAAATGTGGGTAGGGGGCGGTTCATCAAGCTATGTACCGTGCAATCTAAGAGGATCCTGTGTAATCCACTGTATGGAGGAGCACTCCACTGACAGGATCGGGGAGAACACATAAAGCCCACACCTCCTCCCAACTCTCTTCTTTTCGGGGGGGGGGGGCTGCTGCACAGTTGAAATCTTGGGGGAGCATACAGTGCCTAATGGGAAATCCAGCCAGGAGAATAACAAATAATAAACAAACTGAGGGGCGGGTGCTATTTCTATCAATGAACTCAGACACAGGGAGTTTACAGTAAAGTAAAAATTAAATTTTCTTTTGCATTCATTGAAAGATAAAGCTCTTCTAAATCTTGACTGTAGGGATGTCCCAAAGCAGTGTCTAAATGAGGCTTGAGAAATGACCAGAAGGAAAACCAATAAACCACCTAAAAAAAAACAAAACAAAAAAAAACACCCCCCAAAGGTGAGAGCAAGGAACCTTAAACAGCAGCCTGAAAAACCTTATGACCAAAACAAGCATCCGAGGATGCAAACACATCACACGTAAAACTTGATAAGGGTATGCACAGATGATCAGGTAACTGCCTAGCAAACTTGAGACACAGAAGCCCGAAGTCAGAACATCCAGGAGACACTAAGCACCTTGGTAGAGTTTGCTGTAATGGTAGAGGGAAGATCCTTGCTGGCATAAGCCTGACACCTATCTGCCCGATCCCACAAAAAATGTTGGCAGAGGAGGCCGACGGCAATCACAAGCAGAGAATCTGACCGCCTGAAGGGGGACATAGTAGACGGGTACGCACAAACCACCCGGACCACATCCAAGGAGTACAGCGCAACCTCCTTAGGCTACAAAGAGTGTACACACAGGGAAGGCTGTATAACATCCTTGATCAGGTGAAAGCAGATACTACCTTTGGTAGGAAGAAGGGGCACGGACAGAGAACCACCGTATTCCTGTGCAGAAGGACCAGGTGGCTAACTCGGACACTCGGTGCGCCGAGGTAATAGAAACCAGGAAGGCGACCATCTGGGAAAAAACAGGTAAAGGAATATCTCCAATAAGCTTGTATGAAGACTTATGAAGGACGGAAAGAACCAAGTTTAGATCCAAAGGTAACATCGGTGGAGCAACATGCAAACCCCTTGGATAAGGTATGTGGCAAACAATGAGTAGCCAAGGGACAGTGAAAAAAAAATGGTGAGGGCAGGACCTGCCCCTTAATGGTACTTAAGGCAAGTATTTGGTCAACGTCCCAGTGAAAGACCCAAGTCAGAATCACTGAATGTGGATGTAGCATGTCACGCACTGTGAGATGTAAGCTGGCCAAGTGCAATGATAATCTTCCAAAAGGAAGATTAATGGGTCTACAGTACAGGAAATAATGTGGACCCACCAACGAAAGGGACTTAAGGCATACACGGACTGGATACACACAGACACCATGAATGGTAAAATTTGATTGTATAATTTATTGATACACCTGTATACAGAATAAAAAGAGCCTAAAACATGACTCAAGCACTCATGAGAACTGATGGATCACATGCACAGAACATAACAAAAAACACTGAACAAAAACATATGGTGTGATCGTGGACCCCCTGGAGTTGGAAAGAACTGCAAAACATCCAACGCGTTTCGAGATAGTTATAATAAGCTCTTCTTCAGGGATGTTGAGTGTGATGCAGGAGGAGTTCGTTTGCAGACAGGTAGACCAAACAGTTCACCATATGACCCTCCCAGAATTGGGGGAAAGTAAATCTTCACAAGAAGTCATAAAATATAGTGTTCTGATTGTGTTGGAAAATATATCCTAGAGCTGGATGGACCATACTATATCTGTAGGGGCTCGGCCGGAAAACACAGATGAACAGCCAAGTTGCCACTTTGGAGTGTAGCCACTCAGGGTTGAACCAGGAAATGGAAAAGAAGGAAGGCCCGATGAAAATGTCTGGAGTATAGACACAGTCTATAAAATTGCATTTAGCTCAAGCCCACCAAGGGCAGGTTCCCACCATCCATATGGGTCTGAGAAGAGGGGGGGAAGGGGCCGGACAAGGGCCAGGCTACAAGCCAGCTAGAAGTGCTGAAGAATAAAGTGCAACATACCAGTTGCACGGCGGCACTTGGTTCAGAGCAGAAAAACTGCCCGCCAGCACTCAAATGGGTCTACAGTAAGGTAGGAATTACAGAGCTTGACAACCCACTGTCTCTCAGAAATTGGCTTTTTAATAGTCAAGTTGTCAAGTCAGCGCGGGGAAAGTAGGGTGGAAGATTAGCCCATGGGGCAGAAGATTTTGTAGGAGCAACCCCTGGACTCCCCCCGCTGGAGAGGACCACTTTCAGAAATGAGGGAGACCACAGCCACCAGACCAGACAGGCCCTGGCCCCCTGGGTCAGCCAAAATTAAATGTCCAAGGGCAGAGGGGATTTGTCCCACTTGGACAAGATTTCTTTCTACAGACCCCTTATATGGAACTGCGTATACGGGACTGCCTCAAAGGTGGGCCCCAGGAGACCTAGAACCTGCATGAGGCATCAGAAGAAAGCCTGCCTGAAGGACAGCAGCAGCCCCATCACCAACCAAAGCTTCTGGAGCTAATCTAGTGAAAGAAACACTGGATATTCCTTTTACTCTGCCCTTACTTATTTCCTAATTGGGTTCATACATTAGACCACATTGGTACCCTTTGTTTTTTGCAGATATGTTATACTTTAGCGAATCCAGGAAACGTGTTGAGCTTACTGGATGCAGCCACGTCTTTAACATATAGTTTATTTTTCATCTTGACCAAATTTTGCTTCTTTATTGACCTTATGATACCTAGTACCACTGGCCTACATTACTAGTTACTGCAATGTGCTACTATGTGATCTATGTGTGTATATACAGTATCTCACAAAAGTGAGTACACCCCTCAAATTTTTGTAAGTATTTTATTATATCTTTTAATGTGACAACACTGAAGAAATGACACTTTGCTACAATGTAAAGTAGTGAGTGTACAGCTTGTATAACAGTGTAAATTTGCTGTCCCCTCAAAATAACTCAACACACAGCCATTAATGTCTAAACCGCTGAGAACAAAAGTGAGTACACCCCTAAGTGAAAATGTCCAAATTGGGCCCAATTAGTCATTTTCCCTCCCCGGTGTCATGTGACTCGTTAGTGTTACAAGGTCTCAGGTGTGAATGGGGAGCAGGTGTGTTAAATTTGGTGTTATCGCTCTCACTCTTATACTGGTTACTGGAAGTTCAGCATGGCAGCTCATGGCAAAAAACTCTCTGAGGATCTGAAAACAGAATTGTTGCTCTACATAAAAATGGCCTAGGATATAAGGCGATTGCCAAGACCCTGAAACTGAACTGCAGCACAGTGGCCAAGACCATACAGCGGTTTACAAGGACAGGTTCCACTCAGAACAGTGGGGGGCAATTTCATATATAATCGGTAAACAATATATATTCCTTACATAAAAACATAAATCTTAGTTTGCTCTGATGGTTAAATATAATATAAAATATCATCACAGTGCATAGCAGTAAATAAAAGGCAAAGTGCTGAAGAACAGTGCCACCCTGTGGCTAAAGTGCAATCACTGATAAATATTACAATCTAACCCAATAGGTGTAAATCATAAAAAATAGTCCATAAGTGAATAAAGTGCATAGAGTGTAAAACAAGTCCAAAAACACATGAAGTGCTTGATAGCTAGTGCTTCCTGTGCTTGGTCCCGCAGGTAATCTTGGTGCTTAAAAATACAAATAAAGTGCTACTGCAATCAGTTGTGCTTGTAATTGCTCTGGGGTGCATGCACACACCACCACCCAGCAATCCTATGCGCTCACCTCCACACTTGACCCTCAGTGCGCCAAGTACCGCAGTCCCCTTTGGGGTAAATCCTCCTATCAATAGACAGCGTGATTGGCACCGATCAAAGGTATATCCACCGAGCATGTAAAACAGGGAACTCACATAGCGCTGAATCGTACCAACATCCACATTTATTAAAAAAGATTAAAAACACTCACATTGATAAGTGTACTACCTCTGGTACACTCGGGCAATACATGTATCCAACACAGTCCCCATTGGTCCCGGTGATGGCAATCTACACACGGCTGCTGACTGCTTGGGAGATCTGGCTGGCTAGGTAGAACGTCAAGAAGCGCCTCTTGGGGAGGAGGGGGTCAGCCTGTCAATGCTTAGACCATACATTGCACACTGCATCAAATTGGTCTACATGGCTGTCATCCCAGAAGGAAACCTCTTCTAAAGATGATGCACAAGAAAGCCTGGAAACTGTTTGCTGAAGACAAGCAGACTAAGGACATGGATTACTGAAACCATGTCATGTGGTCTGATGAGACAAAGATAAACTTATTTGGTTCAGATGATGTCAAGTATGTGTGTTGGCAATCAGGTGAGGAGTACAAAGACAAGTGTGTCTTGCCTACAGTCAAGCATGGTGGTGGGAGTGTCATGGTCTGGGGTTGCATGAGTGCTATTGGGACTGGGGAGCTACAGTTCATCGAGGGAACCATGAATGCCAACATGTACTGTGACATACTGAAGCAGAGCATGATCCCATCCCTTCGGAGACTGGGACGCAAGGCAGTATTCTAACATGATAACAACCCCAAACACACCTCCAAGACGACCACTACCTTGCTAAAGAAGCTGAAGGTAAAGGTGATGTACTGGCCAAGCATGTCTCCAGACCTAAACCCTATTGAGCATCTGTGGGGCATCCTCAAACGGAAGGTGGAGGAGCGCAAGGTCTCTAACATCCAGCAGCTCCGTGATGTTATCATGGAGGAGTGGAAGAGGACTTGTTAGTAGACTGCGCCGAGGGTTAATAGCACTCTAACTCATGGAGAAGCAGCTCTATTTAAACTTCCTGCTTCCTGTAGCAAGTGCTGTTCGTTCTATAGCGTGTACCCGCCCTTCCTGAGCAACTTGTGCCTGTTAGCTGTTCCTGTCTCCTGTTCCTGTGACCCGGCTTGCCCGACCTTGTCTGAACTCCGCCTGAACCGACCCTTGGCTTGCCTACGACCATCCTATTGTCTGATCCTTCTGCACTTCTGCTGTCAGCCCGTTAACGAACTCTGCCTGTACCCGACCATCCGCCTGCCTGCTCCTTTTGTCCCTCCTAGCCTGCCTGTTGCCGACCCGGACTGTACGACCACTCTTCTGTCTTGCACGAGTCCCAGTGGACCTACACGCACCACCAAGTGTTCCTGTCCAACCCTCGTGCCCCCCTGCGCTCCTGAACTCCCTGTTTGCTCTATTAGGGGTTCTCGAACCAGGGCCGCAAGAGAGGTTACCCCTGCAGAAGTCAGACTCATCCGCCAGGTACGTGACAGGACTCCAGTGGCAACCTGTGAAGCTCTGATGAACTCTATGCCCAAGGGGTTAAGGTAGTGCTGGAAAATAATGGTGGTCACACAAAATATTGGCACTTTGGACCCAATTTGGACATTTTTACTCAGGGATGCAATCACTTTTGTTGCCAGCGGTTTAAGCTGTGTGTTGAGTTATTTTGAGGGGACAGCACATTTACACTGTTATACAAGCTGTACACTCACTACTTTACATTGCAGCAAAGTGTAATTTCTTCAGTGTTGTCACAATAAAAGGTATATTAAAATATTTACAAAAATGTTAGGGGCATACTCACTTTTGTGAAATGCTGTATACTGTGTATATATATATATATATATATATATATATATATATATATATATATATATATATATTGTGGGAGATTAGCTCATGGGGATCAACTGAGGAAAATAGTCAGCGTGCAGGCAACTTTCCTTAAAATCTGGCAACTTGCCAGATTTATTGATAAAAGATTTGCAGAGTAAAAAATAAAATAAAACAGAAAATAAATCCTTGCCGTCTGGTACTAAACTAGACAGTATAGTTTCCTCACTATATGGTGTGGGGTTGGCCCCCAACATCCACAAAACATAAGCCACAATGCAAACCTTGTCTTTTAAAGTCCAAACAGAAGCAGAGCTCCCTCAGATCCATCTCTGAGTTCCAGTTCAATGCTCACAGTGAGATCTCTTCCTGATCATTTAAGTCACCTGATGGAGGACTCCAGTGGACCACAAACTCTGGACCGGAACCAGTCCTGCCATGGTGGCTGACAAAATCCGCACCCGACTCTGTTTAATCCAGTCCACATGTACGCATACGAGGCGACAGGTAACGTCCGTCTACCACTTTGCCTTGCATACTGTCACAATATATATATATTAATTGCTTTTATGTCATTGTTATGTATATATATGAAATTATTAATACCTAGTTATGTACAAACTGCAATGTGCTACGTCATGTGTTGATGACAATAAACATGTCAATATATATTTTTTCTAAGCTACGTGTCACGTGCCTCATCTAATGTCCCACAACCTCCACGCTTTTCTCCAAAGCTTCTGGAGCTAGTCTAGCAAAAGAAACACTGCGGACTGTGGATTCAAGAATCAGACACAGACACTCCAGCCTACTGGTCAGAGTCAAAGAGGTCAAAGAGGACTTCTTGAGGATCTGAACCCATCCAAAGCCCTGCAGAGTGTGCATTGTGATCACCATGTTGTCCCTACAGAAGGAGTCTCTGCTCAGCGGACAAGATTATTCAAATAACTGATCACAGTGAACCCCCATTGTCTCAGCACTGCCCAGAAAGGGGCCACCACCTAGATCACATGCGCTTAGTCCCCTCCTTGGGGTATGGATAGGCTGCTGTCTTTTTCCACTGGTCTCCTTAGGATAGTAGCCCCTTCCTTGGTGGTTGTAAATAGTTGGTACCACTTTAAGAGACCCTCTGTCTCTGATCCTCTGCTCTTATATGCTCAAATAAACACAAAGAGGGTCCTCATAGTGTAGTATGTTTTAAAATGCCAGTTTCAATAAAATTATTGCATTTACATGAAAATAAATCAAATATGCCTTTAAGAATATATAGGCCACCGCAATCCGACTCTCGGCTGTTAACGGCGTCACCCAGCTCCTCCCACGCGTTGCTTCACCGCTCACTTCACTTCCTCAGGGAAGTATAACACGGATGATTTGATTAATTTATATTTTTTTTCTTTCATTTCTTTGTCTTTATATCACGTCTGATTTGCTTTTTATTATTATTTGAGGTTCACATTTATGTGGAGTGAAATTCACTCACTATAATATTGTATTGTTTAACCACTTGGAGACCGTATCGCGTGGATATACGGCATCAAAGTGGCTCCGCTACGCAGATCGTCGTATATAAACGGCGATCCGAGCAGCCACAGTTGCGGGTGGGTGCACACTGCCACTGGCGCGCTCTTGTGCCCGTTGCGCACTCCGTGAGTGGGGCTGTGGATCGGGCGGACTTGATGTCCGCTGGCGACCCGCGATCGCCTACTACAGAGGAAGAAAGGGGAACCGCCAATGTAAACATGGCGGTTCCCCGTTCTGACAGGCGGCATGACAGTGATCTACTGATCCTTGCAATCACGATCAGTTAGATCTGTCATGCCCCTGCCAGCCCAGCCCCCATACAGTTAGAACACACATAGGGAATACAGTTAACCTCTTGATCGCCCCCTACAGGTTAACCCCTTCCCTGCTAATGACAATTATCATTTATACAGTACTCTTATCGCTGTATAAAAGTCAATGATCCCAAAAAAGTGTCCGATCTGTGCGCCGCAATATCGCAGTCCTGATAAAAATTGAAGATCGCCGCCATTACTAGTAAACAAAAAAAGTAAAAACGCCATAAATCAATTCTAATAGTTTGTAAACAATGCAATTTTTGCGCAAAATGTACGCCTATTGCAATTTTTTTTTTACCATATATATGTAGAAGAATATATATTGGTCTAAACTGATGAATACATTTGTTTTTTTTAATTTCTTTTGGACATGTATTATAGCAAAAAGTAAAAAAAAACATTGTTTTTTTATCAAAATTGTCACTCTTTTTTGTTTATAGCTCAAAAAATAAAAACTGCAGAGGTGATCAAATACCACCAAAAGAAAGCTCTATATGTGGAAAAAAAGGATATGAATTTTGTTTAGGTACAGGGGCGCATGCGCGGCGCGATGCTGACTGGACGTGTTTCAGTGTAGTTCCGTCGGATCGGACAATCACAGCGGCATTACCGGGGCTAACAGCTCAGAAAACAGCACTTATTCAAGTACACCCCCTGGAGAGAACTCCTGTGCATGCCTGGAAGAAGAAAGCCTTATAAGTGCCGATCTCAGGGCTCTTTAAGTACGTACTTGCTCTGCTCCAAGGAGAAGCTGAAGATGTCTCAAAATGGCGCCGGCCCCTCTCCTCCCTCGCACAGCTCTAAAGACACCTCGCCTCCGGATATCACTCCAAGGGAACGTGAGTACTCACCTTCTCCTCCTATGGTCTCCAGATTTGGATGATAGCTTAGCAGCCATGTATGAGAGGATCGCTAACAAGATCCATGCCGAAATCAGCAGCTCCACCCAGGCCCTATCACAAGAGATCGTGGCGCTAGGCAGCCGTACAGATCTTTTAGAAACAAAACATGACAAATTAACCCTTGCACGCAATGATTTGAGGAAAGAGTACAATATTTTAGCGGAGAATTTTGTGCAAATTCAGGCACAGGTCGAAGTCCTAGAGAACCGAAATCGAAGGTGCGATCTCCGCATTAGCCCATTACCGATTTAACCCCAAATATGCTGAAACTATTCCATTCACTGGTTCCAGATAAACCTGATTCAGGGTTCCTGTGTGACAGAATCCACAGGGCGTTATGCCCGAAACCTCCATTAGACAAACCCCCGCGGAATATAATTATGTGCTTCAAAGGCTTTATAATCAAAGAAGAAATCCTTAGGGCCTCCAGAAATAATCTTAACATCCTAGATGGAGCCAAATATTCCCCGATATTTCCCAAGCCACCTTGGAAAGGAGAAGGAATATGCGAGAAATCACATCTGTCCTTCAGAGTGGCAGAATTAGGAACAGGTGGGGCTTTCCCTTCAAGCTCACAGTACCCCACAATGGATCTGTATTCATGGTCTACAATATCTCTGAGGGTAAAGATCTTCTTATCAAACTGGGCCTACTTGAGCAGGAACCCGCTCTCCATCTGCAAACCACACCAAGACCTTCACCAATCTGGTCCACGCCTTCCTCTAGGAGCAATAATAGGAGCGTTCACCAGCAACCACGAAATCTCCTTACCTAAGACATATTTATCACTCCTTGATACATACCGCCTTACAGCTCTATACGGTGGATACCCCTTTGTCTTCAATATAAGCCTCTGAACTACCCCCTGGCATATACTCTTCATTGTTACTTAGTTTTTGAGGATCAATATCAGGGGCTCTCAGGCTTTTTTAATTTTTTTACTCTTTCTAGGATTATCGACAAACAGTCCACAATCTCGACTTTTTTCTGTGTTCATCAAGTTAGCTTTTTTCATTTTTATAGTTCTCTTCTCTGCAGTAGTTACTTAGTAAAGTGCTCCACCCAGTGGCGAGACTGAAATACTGCTTTCGTTACAAGTTTGGTTTTGCTAATATTCATCTCTACAATTGATCAGTTGATCTGCTCTAGATGTAAATCACAGCATCCGTCATTCACCATCCGTAGACGTCAGTATTTCAGGTCTATATTGATCCTTTAATAGAAGGTAAGGAGGGGTAAAAAGATAAAAGAAGAGGACAAAAGACTTTTTATCATAAGCGTCTGCCCTACTTCCTCCAACCACTCAAAGTATTGACCCCCCTCCAGGTAGTCAAACGAAGGCAATACACTACTAACCCTATAGTGAGCGAACAGCTCCATAGTAAACATCTTTACACTGTAAGTGAGACATAACAGCTACAGACATTCTTCATCTTTGGATCTCATAGTCCCTAGCTGTAACCCTCTTACGGATAATACTTCAGACTCATTCAACAGGCTTTCTTTTTAGCTACTGCATACGTAGCTTGGTTTAAGCATTTAAGGTTGAACCCCATATTTATAATTGAATCACTACGAATGACAATCCCAAGTGTTGTAAACAGACTTACTAGTGCTAATGCACTCAGATATTCATACATATCAGTTCTGATTTTTTGACTCCCTTAACTGGAAGTCATTTCTATGGTTTATAGGATCTCCAAAGCTAGTTTAATAGCTTAGAAATGTATTATTTCAGCAATTATTCTGTAATGTTGATTTATTTCTATTTTTCTCACCCAGGCAATACATATTTTGCTTACTTGTTATGCCGCCTGGTCCGTCCGCCGTGATAGTTTGACCCCACTCTTGTCATTGACTTACATGTTTGGAACTGGCCATTTTACATGGCTATATTTTTTGGGTTCTTTAGGTTCCTCCCCCTCCTGGTTTTCCAGGGATGGGGAGAGAGCCTCTTTTTGTTCTCAATGACAAGATTGGGACGATTCTGTCCCTTTTCTAAATATTGATATGCCAGCAGACTTTAAGTCTCTTGGCATCCGATGTCAGTCACTTGACATTTTGTACTCAATAATAATCCATAATTATAATTTTCTTGGAAAATCATCATATACATGCTATCATAACATAGTCCTACTTATTTTCATTGACCACAGTTTACAAATCGAAAATTACTGTCAGAGGTTTCCAACCCTATATTTTGCCCCATTTTATGTCAGCTGTCTTCACCTTTACACCCCCGCCCTAATCATATCTGCCAACATAGCACCTTTCCACTTCAATAAATATGGGTATTAAAATTATTTTGCACAATGTGCAAGGATTTAATACACCCACTAAACGTAATAAGGCGTTTAAACAATATAAGAGAATGGGAGCTGATATAATTCTCCTACAGGAGACTCACTTTTCTGCCAATAGCCACCCCAAATATTTTGATAAAAAATATCAACAATTCCAGTTTACCACTTACCATAACAAAACTAGAGGTGTTGCTATATTTATTAAAAATGAATTAATCTTTGACATTCATCATATTCACAAAAACCCAGAAAGCTGTTACATTATATTACAGGGCAAAGTAAACGGACGAGGCATAACTATTGCCTCTGTATATGCACCCAATGAAGCTAATTCCACCTTCTTCAATGCTTTCTTTAACACACTAGACAAATACAGCTCCCCTCACCTAATCGTCGGAGGGGATTTTAACTTAGCAGCTCAACCATCCTTAGATAGGAGCACACCATCCATAACCTCTAGCGCTTTCTCCAAATCTATCAATAGATTGCTGAATTCCCTACAATTAATAGATACATGGAGATCACACAACATTGGTATAAAAGAGTACACATATTTCTCACACCCCCACAATAGTTTTGCCCATTTTTAGATTATATACTCACTACCCCCATACTGCTTGCAAATTCAATCAAAGCAGATATTACCCCATGCCCCTGGTCAGACCATCATATTGTATCTTTTGAGACTACATACATAGGCTTACCCACCTCCCCATATAGCTGGAGACTGAACGACTCCCTATTAACTGACCCTAACTCCCATCAACAAATTACCAAGAGCATCGAAGACTACTTTAAAATGAAATATCGCCCACGACCCTCTGGGCAGCCCACAAAGCAGTCCTGAGGGGGATGCTTATTGAAATAGCTTCAATCAAGAATAAAGCTAGACTGGCAGAAATTAAATCCCTATCCAGGGACTTACATGATCTTTACAATAAAACTAGCTCCTCCCAGTCTCCTACCCTTATGCAACAAATTAACCTTAAACATAATGCCCTTGATATGCTACTCTCAAAGGACACTGAGAAAAATATTAGATTTTCTAAAGCAAAATTCCTCCTCCATGGCAAGAATTCATCCTCAATGTTCGCTAGAAAACGACACCAAACGGTTAAACCCCCACACATTTACAAACTTTGTGATAACAAGGGCAACTTAGTCTCTCACCCTAAGGAAGTTCAATCAATATTTCTAAATTTTTATAAAGACCTCTTATCTAACCCTCATACAGCCCCTCCCTTATCCTCATTAAATTGGCTAAATAATATTCATTTACCCTCTCTCACTTCCCAGCAGATTGACTCCCTCAACAAACCCTGTTCAGATTCTGAAATCCTTAAAATAATCCAATCTCTTAAATCGAAAATCTAAATCTACTGCCCCTGGTCCAGATGGATTTTCTCCCTCATACTACAAAACATTTGCCCCTTTCCTCACCCCTTATTTAACAAAACTCTTCAATTTTATATTTCAAGGCAACCACTTCTTTCCAGAAATGACTATAGCCAACATGTCCCTTTTACCCAAGCGAGTCGACTCGCCAAGTATGCCTGCTTTGTTTAGATATCAACAAGGCTTTTGATAGCGTTAGCTGGATATATCTTGACCTCACCCTCAACAAATATGGATTCTCTGAAAAGTTTATTCACGGATTTAAAGCCCTATACCATCACCCCCAAACAAGGATTAGAATCCCAGGTAGCAATTCAGAATTTTTTCCCTTAACAGAGGAACCAGACAGGGCTGCCCCCTTTCTCCCCTTTTATTTGCCCTTTCTCTCGAACCCCTTGCTTGCGCAATTAGAAACAATTCCAATATATCAGGTTATTCCAAGGGCTCCTCGGAATATAAGCTCAGCTTGTATGCCGACGACGCCATTGTGTTTCTATCAAACCCACTCACATCCATTCCCAATCTTATTTCTGAATTAAAGATTTTCAAGGATCAGGTCTACGAATCAATCAATCTAAATGTTCAATTCTCCCGATAAATATCCCCCAACTTGGCCTCCACTGTCCAATCTCATTTTTCTTTTATGTGGTGCTCAGGCTCCCTAAGATATCTTGGCGTACAAATTTCATCAAAATTTAAGTTCTTATTTCAAAACAACTTTCCCGGTCTTTTTACTCACATCAGAAATGTCTTAAAATCATGGTCAGCTTATCACATATCTTTTTTAAGTAGGCTTTGTGCCGTTAAAATGAACATTCTTCTGAAACTCAAACTTTTTATTTTGTGCTCTTCAGATTAGTATTCCACAATATAAAATAGAATCTCTACAAAGAGATATAAATAAATTTGTTTGGTCTGGTAAAAAATCCAGGTGCAGCAACGACCTCCTTCATAGACCACAAAAAGTGGGAGGCCTCGGTCTCCCAAACTTATGGCTATATTATATCACCTCTAGACTATCCCACTTATCACAATGGTTTTCCAAAGAAAAAAATATCCCATGGTTAAAATTTGAAGCCTCCTCAAGCTCTCTTTATTATCTTCAAGGTATCCTATGGTCCAATCAAAATCTGAATAGACCCATCCACTCTCGCAATCTGATAGTTTCCCAACTACTTCAATTTTGAGCCCACTATAAATCCATATACAAATTAATATCTTCCACCCCTCCTTTAGCTTCCTTTATAGGCTAACCCAATTTCATCCCAGCTTTTAAAGACAAATCCAATTACGGGTTATGGATTTCTAATAATTGAACCAATATTGTTTCACTTACAGACAACAATCAATTTATCCCTTTTGAACATATCCATCAAAAATACCACCTTCCCTCGTCCCAGTTGAGTTTAACTTCAATCAAATGCTTTTTTCCTCCCAATTTCCTTCCAAATTAAATTCCCCATTCTCTCCTTTTGAACACATCTGCATTAATTTACCCAGAGATAGAGGTCTTATCTCTAAGCTATACACTTACTTAAATGAAATTAATCGTTCAGACAAGACCAATCCCATGCTAAAATGGGAAACAGACATTGGCCAGGTGATCTCAATTACCGACTGGCAAAAAATGATAAAAAATCTATCTAGATGCAATAAGGCCCCGACCTTTAAAGAAACCCCCACAAAAATTTTCACTAGGTGGTACTTGACCCCCCCCTAAAAATCCACTCCTACTACCCAGCAGCATCCCCAAAATGTTTCAGACGTTGTGACGCCTCGGGGTCTCTTCTACACATTTTTTGGGACTGCCCACTTCTGAAACCCTTTTGGCACAAAGCATCCTCATCTTTACTTAAAATGCGGACAAACAGGTTATTTTATCCCCCCCTAGTTTGTCTACTTTATCTATCTATTCCTGATATACCCCACTCTGCAATGGATTTGATCCACTCCTTATTCAGCTTGATCCAATGGACAATAGCTTGTAAATGGCAATCGCCAAATTTGCCCTGGCCCCAGGTCATCTCACGCATGGAGTCAGTCAAACTGACAGAATTCATATTCCACACCATCACATATTCCACACCATCAATGACACCATGCACATTTACCATAATGAATGGAAACTCTGGCACACACCCCATCATTTATAAATCTCCACTGCTGCTATTTTGTATTCAAATCAAATTTGGATATATGGTTTTATATTACAATCTTTTATATTAGTGACGTATACCCTATATAGTGTGAACATATTATTTTCTTTACAATCAGATCGATTGGCTTTCTAATGCATTGTATCTGCTAAATATCTTGTACTATTTCTTGATCTTCCAATAAAAATCATTTGTAAACAACAACAAAAAATTTTTTTTTAGGTACAACATCACACGACCTCGCAATTGCCAGTACCAAATCGCAAAAAGTGCTCTGGTCAGGAAGGGGGTAAATCCTTCAGGGGCTGAAGTGGTTAAAGCATAACTACACATTTGTTGAGAAAGAAAAATTCCCCTCTGGGTGATCTATGTACATTGCAAGGAGTATAACAAACTTTGCTGCAGATTCCTACCTTTTGTTATTCTGAAGAAATCCCTGTTTGTTCCTCTGTGCCTCTCTACTGAGTGGGTCTAATGGGAGTGGTTTCATAATTATCAATCAGCTGTAGCAGCTGCAGAGCACTAATGAGGAAATCTGCTGGACTTGCATCCCTTTAGACGTGTTCCTGTTGAATCTGACATGTATCTTAGGCAGACATGTTTCTTTGGCAGACTAGGCAGAATTGGTGAGCCAATCACACCAGCAGGAAATGATGTTCATGGTGAGTGGTCAGTACACATTCTATGTACTCCAGCTAGCCATATTGCATTGCATTTATAGAAAATGACAGTGGCTGCAGATTGAAAAGGGAAGGTAATTCTTAATAACATTCAATTACAATATGACTCGTATCACAATTGTATATTGCTATATTATTTTTTCTATTTGCTATTTTTTTTCCTCCCCACAAAAGTGGAGTTACCCTCTAAAGTTGTTATCAGTTTACCATCAGTAAGAATACTATTGCACTATTTATAACTACTTAATCACTTGTATAGAGGAAGCACCGCATAATCACTACTTATATTATAAGAACAATAAGCTATGGATGAGAGATGATGTTGTCAGTTGGTGTGATTGCTAGCATACACTCCATACAAGCTTTTAAATCAAGATCAATTTGATTAATATAGCATTAAACTGTGGATTTTTATTAAAACTAACATGCAAATATGGGCTAGGAAAACCATAATACTATCTAAATGTTAAATGTATTTTTGTACCTTGTACAAGCTAATGAATTTCACCTTATTTTCAATGAGGCAAGATATTTTTTTCCAATCACTATGAAGTGTGCATCTATAGTCATATACACTCGTCTATTGAATGTTTACATACAGTATGTCTCATGTAATGAAGCTAAGCATGGATATATTTATTTACACAGTGTATACCTCAAATGTTTGTGCAAGCTTCAGCAAACACCATGCATCATTGCATATGACCATACGCTCGCTGCCCTGCCCTGTTTCCAAATGTAAAGATTTGCTGTTGAAAATCTTAAAGGTCATAGAAAACAACATTATAGACATAAAAAATAAGTAAAAGGCTACTAATTTCCAATTTAAACACCCTACGCTGTGGTGTTGTAATCATGCAGGAAAAACATTGTTTTTACACAATTGCTTCACTTAAATGTCACCCAGCAAGTCACTTAACTAGTGGGTAAATGCAAGTCTTGTCCTTCAATACTAATGACAAAAAAGATGACATTTTTCTAAATGAACACATACAAGCGGAAAATAACCATAGCTGCCGTGTACATTTGTTGTGGTTTGTCAGGGGCTTTTGTCACCTCTCTAAATACAGCCACCAGATGGGAAAGAGCTTCAAAAAACAAACGGTGCTTCCCCTTATTCAAGAAAGTTTTAACATTTTAAATATTTCAACATTAATGTCGTTAGCCTATTTCATTTATTTCTATCCAACTTGGAAATACAGTATCTCACAAAAGTGAGTATGCCCCTCACATTTTTGTAAATATTTTACTATATTTTTTCATGTGAAAATACTGAAGAAATGACACTTTGCTATAATGTTAAGTAGCAAGTGTATAGCTTGTATAACAGTTTCAAATTGATGTCCCCTCAAAATTACTCAGCACACAGCCATTAATGTCTAAATAGCTGGCAACAAAAGTGTGTAACCCCCTAAGTGAAAATGTCCAAATTGGGCCCAATTAGGCATTTTCCCTCCCCGGTGTCTTGTGACCTGTTAATGTTATAAGTAGAGTTGAGTGAACACCTGGACGTTCGGGTTCTGCGGGTCCGAACGAACTTTGGGAAAAAGTCCGGGTTCAGCACGAACGTTGCCCGAACATTATCCTGGACCCCGAACCCCATTGAAGCCAATGGGGACCCAAACTTTTAGGCACAAAAATGGCTGTAACAAAGTCCTGGCAAGTGCTAGAGGGCTGCAAAGGGCAAGTGCCCTACAAAAAAATGGGGATAGGGAAAATAAATTAAAATCAAATAAAAAAATGGGAAGGGGGGTGGATGTGGAGTAGGAGCCTAGAGGTTGACTAGGCCGTGACCGTGGCAGTGTAAGTGTAAGTGTAAGTGGCGGTGGAGGAGGAGGAGGAGGAGCAGGAAGAGGAGGTAGCCAAAACAGTTTTTTGTTTGTTTGTTTTTTTTTTCTAATTGGGGTAGACCCCAAAATATTGAGACATATAAAAAAAAAAAAGGATACGTTCACTTACGTATACCAATGGCTGTGTGAGGCCGGTCTAAATGTCTATTCTGCACAAGGTACAGACAAGTCTTGTGGGATCCATGCCTGGTTCATTTTAATAAAGGTTAGCTTGTCCACAATCGCTGTGCACAGGCGGCTGCGCTTTTCTGTGATAGCGCCCCCTGCCGTGCTAAACACACGTTCAGACAATACACTGGCTGCAGGTCAGGCCAGCACCTCCAAGGCATAAAGGGCAAGCTCAGGCCATGTGGCCATTTTGGAGACCCAGAAGTTGAATGGGGCAGACCAATCAGTCAGTACGTGTAGGCGTGTGCACACATACTGTTCCAACATGTTGCTGAAATGCTGCCTCCTGCTAAGATGTTGAATATCAGCTGGTGGTGCTGTTTGTTGTGGCGTGCTGCTTACAAAGATTTTCCACATTTCGGCCATGCTAACCCTGTCTTCTGAGGGGCTGGTGGTGCCACAGCTGCGTTGGTGACCTCTTCCTCCTCCTCCGCCTTTGCCTTGTGCTTCCACAGAGCCCCCTGTGTCATTTGGGAATGCTCTCAGCAGCGTGTCTACCAGCGTGCACTTGTAGTCGCGCATCTTCCGATCACGCTCCAGTGAGGGAATTAAGGACGGCATATTGTCCTTGTAACGGGGATCCAGCAGGGTGGCCACCCAGTAATTGGCACAAGTTAAAATGTGGGCAGCTCGGCTGTCGTTGAGCAGGCATTGCAGCATGTAGTCGCTCATGTGTGCCAGGCTGCCCAGAGGCAAAGACAAGCTGTCTTCTGTGGGAGGTGTATCGTCTGTGTCCTCCGTATCCCCCAGCCACGCTCCAGTGATGCCCAGGAGCTGCGTTGGGTGCCACGCTGCTATGGACACGGTTCCTCCTCCTCCTTCTCCTCCTCCTCCTCATCATCCTCATCCTCCTCATCCTCCAGAACTGTCCTCTGTCTTAAAATTTTTTTACCTGGCCTATGCTGGTGCAGGAACCCACCCTCCGAGCCACTTGTGAATGACTGGCCCCTCTTCCTCCTCCTCTTCCTCTTGTGCCACATCCTCTTCCATCATCGCCCGTAGTGTTTTTTCAAGGAAACATAGAAGTGGGATAGTAACGCTGAGAACAGCGTCATCGGCACTGACCATGTTGGTGGAGTACTCGAAACGCCACAATACTTTACACAGGTCTCGCATGGAGGCCCACTCCTTGGTGGTGAATTGGTGCTGTTCTGCAGAGCGACTGACCCGTGCGTGCTGCAGCTGAAACTCCACTATTGCCTGCTGCTGCTTGCACAGTCTCTCCAGCATGTGCAAGGTGGAGTTCCACCTTGTGGGCACATCGCATATGAGGCGGTGAGCGGGAAGGCTGAAGTTCCGCTGCAGCGCAGACAGGTGAACAGCAGCAGGGTGAGAACGCCGAAAGTGCGCACAGACGGCCCGCATTTTCTGCAGCAGCTCTGACATATCCGGGTAGTTTTTTAGAAATTTCTGCACCACCAAATTCAGCATATGCGCCAGGCAAGGGATGTGCGTCAAACCGGCTAGGGCCAGAGCTGCTATGAGATTTCGCCCATTATCGCACACCACCAGGCCGAGCTTGAGGCTCAGTGGCAACAACCACTCATCGTTCTGTTGTTCAATGCCCTTTCACCGCTGCTGCACAGTGTGGGGTTTATCCCCAAACATATCAGTTTTAAAACAGCCTGCTGTCGTTTCCACCTGGATGTGCTGAAGTTTGTGGTGAAGGTGTTACGCTGAGCAGATGAGGAGGTGGTAGAGGAGGAGGAGGATGCACAGTAGGAGGCAACAGGAGGCAAAGAGAAATAGCCTGCAATCCTCGGTGGTGGAAGGACATGCGCCAAACAGCTAGCCGCCTCAGGCCCACCCGCCACTACATTTGGCCAGTGTGCAGTTAGCGAGATATAGCGTCCCTGCCCGTGCTTACTGGTCCACGTATCAGTGGTTATGTGGACCTTGCCACAGATGGCGTTGCGCAGTGCACACTTGATCTCGTCCCGACTTATTTGTGCAGGGAAGGGATAGCTCGTCTGGAAAGTAGTGGCAGCTGGGCACCACGTACTGTGGGACAGCCACCACCATCAGGTTTTTAAAACTGTCCGTGTCCACCAGACGGAATGACAGCATTTCAAAGGCCAGGAATTTTGAAATGCTGGCATTCAGGGCCAAGGATCGCGGGTGGGTACTTCCTCTTTCTCTCCAGTGTTTGGGAGATGGAGAGCTGTAAGCTTCCATGGGACCGTGTGGAAATGCTTGGGGATGGTGGCGGACATGGTGGCATTGCTGTCACATCGTCTGTTTGCTGGGTGGCAGGTGACACTGTCACTGTAGAGGTGGAGGAAGAGGCCGAGGCAGCAGCAGAAGAGGAAGCAGGAGGAGGCTGAGACCTTTCTTGGATTTTGAGGTACTTATTCCACTGCAGCAAGTGCTTTGAATTTAGATGCCTGGTCTTGCAGGTTGTGCTCAGGTTTAGAACATTTATACCTCGCTTCAGGCTATCATTGCACAGCGTGCAAACCACTCGTGTATTGCCATCAGCACATTGTCTGAAGAACTGCCAAGCCGGGGAACGCCTTTGAGCTACCTTTGATGTGCTAGGTCCCTGGGTGCGGTGGGTAGTAGCAGGCATACTGTCTAGAGGACGCTCGCTCCGCTTTTGCAACCTGCTTCCTCTTTTGCTGTGCTGGTGCCTCTGTGCGACCACCACCTCTTCCTCCAAACTGCACACGTCACTCGCATGACTCTCATTCCATGTGGGATCTAGTACTTCATCATCCTCCTCCACATCATCTTCCACACACCCTTCACCACTGCCCTCCTTGTCAGCCTGCACATTGTGTAAAGCAGCAGCAGTTGGCACCTGTGTTTGGTCATCATCTGAGACATGCTGCGCTGGTGTTTCCATGTCCTCATCCTGCAACAGAAGTGGTTACGCATCTGTGCACTCAACGTCTTCCACTTCTGGGGCAGGGCTATGTGGATGGCCCACGGAAAGCACACCAGGAGAGTCATCAAAAAGCATAAGAGACTGTTGGGTGACTTGGGGCTAATACTGCTATGCTGATTTACAAGGGGCTGAGGTGAAAGACAGATGGCCATGGGATTCAGGTGCCAACTCTGAGCTTTCATCAAGGGACTGGGAGAGAGACAATGTGAAGGAACTGGAGGCATTGTCAGCCACCCAATCTACTATCTCCTGTACTTGTTCTGGTCTCACCATTCATTGAGCTGCATTCGGGCCTACCATATAACGCTGAAGGTTCTGTCAGCTACTCGCACCTGAAGAAGGTGTTTCACTTGTGCGCATAGCTGGCATTAATCGATCACGTCCTCTGCTTGCAACAGGAACTTCACCAACACCACCAACACCAGCAGCACCAGCAGCACCACGACCGCGTCCCTTATTTGATGCTCTCCTCTTTCTGGCCGCAAATGTACTATGTAGCACTATTTATTAATACAAAAAAAAAATTCTTCTTCTCTTTTTTTGGAAAACAGCAACGTATAGAACTAGGAGATGATTTTAGAACAAAAATCTGTCCCTCACAGGAGAAGCAGGAACCTCTATCTAAACCAGTATGATGTGATTTTAGAACAATAATCTTTCCCTCACAGCACCAGCAGGTACCTCTCCCTAAAGAACTAGGAGATGATTTTAGAACAATAATCTGTCCCTCACAGGAGCAGGAGGAACCTCTCCTTCTAGCAGTAGGAAATGATTTTAGAACAATAATCTGTCCCTCACAGCACCATCAGGAACCTCTCCCTATAGAACTAGGAGATGATTTAAAACAATAATCTGTCCCTCACAGCACCAGCAGGAAACTCTCCCTATAGAACTAGGAGATGATTTTAGAACAATAAGCTGTCCCTTACAGCATCAGCATGAACCTCTCCCTATAGAACTAGGAGATGATTTTAGAAAAATAATCTGTCCCTCACAGGAGAAGCAGGAACCTCTCCCTCTAGCAGTATGATATGATTTTAGAACAATAATCTGTCCCTCACAGGAGCAGCAGGAACCTCTCCCTATAGAACTAGGAGATGATTTTAGAACAATAATCTGTCCCTCACAGCACCAGCAGGAACCTCTACGTAAACCAGTATGATATGATTTTAGAACAATAATCTGTCCCTCACAGTACCAGCAGGAACCTCTCCCTATAGAACTAGGAGATGATTTTAGAACAATAATCTGTCCCTCACAGGAGAAGCAGGAACCTCTCCCTCTAGCAGTATGATATGATTTTAGAACAATAATCTGTCCTTCACAGGAGCAGCAGGAACCTCTCCCTATAGAACTAGGAGATGATTTTAGAACAATAATCTGTCCCTCACAGCACCAGCAGTAACCTGTACCTACACCAGTATGATATGATTTTAGAACAATAATCTGTCCCTCACAGGAGCAGCAGGAACCTCTCCTTCTAGCAGTATGTGATGATCTTAGAACAATAATCTGTCCCTCACAGCACCAGCAGAAACCTCTCCCCATAGCAGTAGGAATGATTTTAGAACAATAATCTGTCCCTCACAGCACCAACAAGAACCTCTCCCTATAGCAGTATGAGATGATTTTAGAACAATAATCTGTCCCTCACAGGAGAAGGAGGAACCTCTACCTCTAGCAGTATGTGATGATTTTAGAACAATAATCTGTCCCTCACAGCACCAGCAGGAACCTCTCCTTATAGAACTAGGAGATTATTTTAGAACAATAATCTGTCCCTCACAGCACCATCAAGAACCTCTACCTACACCAGTATGATATGATTTTAGACCAATAATCTTTCCCTCACAGGAGCAGCAGAAACCTCTCCCTATAGAACTAGGAGATGCGTTTAGAACAATGATCTGTCCCTCACAGGAGCAGGAGGAACCTCTCCCTATAGAACTAGGAGATGATTTTAGAACATAAATCTGTCCATTACAGCACCAGCAGGAACCTCTCCCTATAGCAGTATGTGATGATTTTAGAACAATAATCTGTCCCTCGCAGCACCAGCAGGAACCTCTCCCTATAGCAGTAGGAATGATTTTAGAGCAATAATCTGTCCCTCACAGGAGCAGCAGGAACCTCTCCCTATAGAAATAGGAGATGATTTTAGATCAATAATCTGTCTCTTACAGCACCAGTAGCAACCACTCCCTATAGAAGTATGTGATGATTTTAGAACTATAATCTGTTCCTCACAGCACCAGCAGGAACCTCTCCCTATAGCAATAGGAATGATTTTAGAACAATAATCTGTCCCTCGCAGCACCAGCAGGAACCTCTCCCTATAGAACTAGGAAATGATTTTAGAACAATAATCTGTCCCTTACAGCACCAGCAGGAACCTCTCCCTATAGCAGTATGTGATGATTTTAGAACAATAATCTGTCCCTCACAGCATTAGCAGGAACCTCTCCCTATAGAACTAGGAGATGATTTTAGAACAATAATCAGTCCCTTACAGCACCACCAGGAATCTCTCCCTATAGCAGTAGGAGATGATTTTAGAACAATAATCTGTCCCTCACAGCACCAGCAGGAACCTCTTCCTATAGAACTAGGAGATTATTTTAGAACAATAATCTGTCCCTCACAGCATCAGCAGGAACCTCTCCCTATAGAACTAGGAGATTATTTTAGAACAATAATCTGTCCCTCACAGCACCAGCAGGAGCCTCTCCCTATAGCAGTAGGAATGATTTTAGAGCAATAATCTGTCCCTCACAGCACCAGCAGGAATCTCTCTCTATAGCAGTAGGAATGATTTTAGAACAATAATCTTTCCCTCACAGCGCCAGCAGGAACCTCTCCCTATAGCAGTAGGAATGATTTTAGAACAATAATCTGTCCCTTACAGCATCAGCAGGAACCTCTCCCTATAGCAGTTGGAGATGATTTTTGAACAATAATCTGTTCCTCACAGCACCAGCAGGAACCTCTGCCTATAGAACTAGCAGATGATTTTAGAATAATAATCTGTCCCTCACAGCACCAGCAGGAACCTCTCCCTATAGCAGTAGGAAAGGTTTTAGAACAATAATCTGTCCCTCACAGCACCAGCAGGAACCTCTCCCTATAGCAGTAGGAGATGATTTTAGAACAATAATCTGTCCCTCACTGCACCAGCAAGAAGCTCTCCCTGTAGAACTAGCAGATCATTTTAGAACAATAATCTGTCCCTCACAGCTCTAGTAAACTGTATCTAATCCAGTATTAGATGGTTTTAGAACGCTAAGCTTTCTCCTCACAGCACCACCAGGAACCTGTCTGAATGGAGGATGAGATGATTTTTAGAACAATAATCTGTCCCTCACAGGAGCAGGAGGAACCTCTCCCTCTAGCAGTATGTGATGATTTTATAACAATAATCCGTCCCTCAAAACACCAGCAGGAACCTCTCCCTATAGAACTAGGAGATGATTTTAGAACAATAATCTGTGCCTCACAGCACCACCAAGAACCTCTACCTACACCAGTATGATATGAATTTAGACCAACAATCTTTCCCTCACAGGAGCAGCAGGAACCTCTCCCTATAGAACTAGGAGATGATTTTAGAACAATAATCTGTCCCTCACAGGAGAAGCAGGAACCTCTCCCTCTAGCAGTATGATTTGATTTTAGAACAATAATCTGTCCTTCACAGGAGCAGCAGGAACCTCTCCCTATAGAACTAGGAGATGATTTTAGAACAATAATCTGTCCCTCACAGCACCAGCAGGAACCTCTCCCTATAGCAGTAGGAATGATTTTAGAACAATAATCTGTCCCTCACAGGAGCAGCAGGAACCTCTCCCTATAGAAATAGGAGATGATTTTAGATCAATAATCTGTCTCTTACAGCACCAGTAGCAACCTCTCCCTATAGCAGAATGTGATGATTCTAGAACTATAATCTGTCCCTCACAGCACCAGCAGGAACCTCTCCCTATAGCAGTAGGAGATGATTTTAGAACAAGAATCTGTCCCTCACAGCACCAGCAGGAACCTCCCCTATAGCAGTAGGAGAAGATTTTAGAACAATAATCTGTCCCTCATAGCACCAGCGGGAACCTCTCCCTATAGAGCTAGGAAATGATTGTAGAACAATAATCTGTCCCTTACAGCACCAGCAGGAACCTCTCCCTATAGCAGTAGGAGATGATTTTAGAACAATAATCTGTCCCTCACAGCACCAGCAGGAACCTCTCCTTATAGAACTAGCAGATGATTTTAGAACAATAACCTGTCCCTCACAGGAGCAGCAGGAACCTCTTCCTATAGAACTAGTAGATTATTTTAGAACAATAATCTGTCCCTCACAGCACCAGCAGAAACCTCTCGCTATAGCAGAAGGAATGATTTTAAAACAATAATCTGTCCCTCACAGGAGCAGCAGGAACCTCTCCCTATAGAACTAGGAGATGATTTTAGAACAACAATCTGTCCCTCACATCACCAGCAGGAACCTGTACCTACACCAGTATGATATGATTTTAGAACAATAATCTGTCCCTCACAGGAGCAGCAGGAACCTCTCCCTATAGAACTAGGAGATGATTTTAGAAGAATAATCTGTCCCTCACAGGAGCAGCAGGAACCTCTCCTTCTAGCAGTATGTGATGATCTTAGAACAATAATCTGTCCCTCACAGCACCAGCAGAAACCTCTCCCCATAGCAGTAGGAATGATTTTAGAACAATAATCTGTCCCTCACAGCACCAACAGGAACCTCTCCCTATAGCAGTAAGAGATGATTTTAGAACAATAATCTGTCCCTCACAGGTCCAGGAGGAACCTCTCCCTCTAGCAGTATGTGATGATTTTAGAACAATAATCTGTCCCTCACAGCACCAGCAGGAACCTTTTCCTATAGAACTAGGAGATTATTTTAGAACAATAATCTGTCCCTCACAGCACCATCAAGAACCTCTACCTACACCAGTATGATATGATTTTAGACCAATAATCTTTCCCTCACAGGAGCAGCAGAAACCTCTCCCTATAGAACTAGGAGATGCGTTTAGAAAAATGATCTGTCCCTCACAGGAGCAGCAGGAACCTCTCCCTATAGAACTAGGAGATGATTTTAGAACAATAATCTGTCCCTTACAGCACCAGCAGGAACCTCTCCCTATAGCAGTATGCAATGATTTTAGAACAATAATCTGTCCCTCACAGCACCAGCAGGAACCTCTCCCTATAGCAGTAGGAATGATTTTAGAGCAATAATCTGTCCCTCACAGGAGCAGCAGGAACCTCTCCCTATAGCAATAGGAGATGATTTTAGATCAATAATCTGTCTCTTACAGCACTAGTAGCAGCCTCTCCCTATAGAAGTATGTGATGATTTTAGAACTATCATCTGTTCCTCACAGCATTAGCAGGAACCTCTCCCTATAGCAATAGGAATGATTTTAGAACAATAATCTGTCCCTCACAGCACCAGCAGGAAGCTCCCCTATAGCAGTAGGAGATGATTTTAGAACAATAATCTGTCCCTCGCAGCACCAGCAGGAACCTCTCCCTATAGAACTAGGAAATGATTTTAGAACAATAATCTGTCCCTTACAGCACCAGCAGGAACCTCTCCCTATAGCAGTATGTGATGATTTTAGAACAATAATATGTCCCTCACAGCATTAGCAGGAACCTCTCCCTATAGAACTAGGAGATGATTTTAGAACAATAATCTGTCCCTTACAGCACCAGCAGGAACCTCTCCCTATAGCAGTAGGAGATGATTTTAGAACAATAATCTGTCCCTCACAGCACCAGCATGAACCTCTTCCTATATAACTAGGAGATTATTTTAGAACAATAATCTGTCCCTCACAGCACCAGCAGGAACCTCTCCCTATAGCAGTAGGAGATGATTTTAGAACAATAATCTGTCCCTCACTGCACCAGCAAGAACCTCTCCCTGTAGAACTAGCAGATCATTTTAGAACAATAATCTGTCCCTCACAGCTCTAGTAAACTGTATCTAATCCAGTATTAGATGGTTTTAGAACACTAAGCTTTCTCCTCACAGCACCACCAGGAACCTGTCTGAATGGAGGATGAGATGATTTTTAGAACAATAATCTGTCCCTCACAGGAGCAGGAGGAACCTCTCCCTCTAGCAGTATGTGATGATTTTATAACAATAATCCGTCCCTCAAAACACCAGCAGGAACCTCTCCCTATAGAACTAGGAGATGATTTTAGAACAATAATCTG
>BLSH010351733.1:28417-40916 GCA_018402905.1 Glandirana rugosa | reverse complement strand
TAGCTGTGTTTGTGAGCTGTGTGTCAGTAGGTAAGTTGCTGTGTGTATTTAAGCTGTGTCAGTAGGTAGGTGGCTGTGTTTGTGAGCTGTGTGTCAATAGGTAGGTTGCTGTGTGTATTTAAGCTGTGTCAGTAGGTAGGTGGCTGTGTTTGTGAGCTGTGTGTCAATAGGTAAGTTGCTGTGTGTATTTAAGCTGTGTCAGTAGGTAGGTGGCTGTGTTTGTGAGCTGTGTGTCAATAGGTAGGTTGCTGTGTGTATTTAAGCTGTGTCAGTAGGTAGGTGGCTGTGTTTGTGAGCTGTGTGTCAGTAGGTAGGTTGCTATGTGTATTTAAGCTGTGTCAGTGTGGTGAGATCTCCCATCCTGAGGAATGCTCTGCCTCCCCCCGAGGCGCGCGCACACACTGAGCTCTTCCTCCGCTCCGAGCTCTCGGGGACGAGCAGAACTTGCAGCCAATAGGAGGCGAGCTCTCCGCTCTGAGCAGGAGTGCGGGCACCGGAGAGAAGAGCCAGGAGGTGCGGAGTGCCCGGAATGATGCCCGCTGGCCCCACACCATGCAATAAACTAGCCGGCCCCGCTCCTAGCTATTACACAGCACGGCCATAAACATGCTGGGCATGTACGTGCCAGACAGATTTTCCCTGAAGTCTTCCCAGGTCCAGGACGGGATGGGGCTGTACACCAGCAGGAGAGTGAAAAAGGTTGGTGTGGTGAGGGAGGGGGGCGGAGAGGGCACAGTGTGGGCAGCGGAGAGCCGGGAGGGGAGATGCCACGTCTACACTCCTTACACAGGAGGGATGGGAGAGAGAGAGAGGGGGGCACACAGGAAGTCCAGCTGCACTCAGCAATGCCTGGCTCGGTGTCACATGACTCTGTATAGCAGAGCTCAGAGAGGGGGGAGCCCAGGAGGCAATCAGGAGTGCTCATAGGAGGAGAGAGCAGAGAGATAAGCTTGTGCCTCATATCACTTGGTCGTTTCTTCCCATGCGTTTTTGCACGCATTTCAGGCTGCAGACTGCAATCACACCTCTGCGTTTTGAATCAATAGGAGGGACATCAATATTATTTAGATACAGCGTCACATGACCGCGCAATTGTCAGTTAACCACTTGCCGACCGCCTATTGTACATGTACTGCGGCAGGTCGGCTCTATTGTGTGAAATCACGTATCTGTACATCATTTTGTGCAACTAGCCACTAGGGGCACCTGCCGCCGGAGGCACAATTGCACACTGATTGGCCAGAGGGGAAGCCAATGAGCAGGTCCAGTGTACCCGATGACCACCAGCCACCCGCGCAGAGGCGACCCATGCATTGTGGACGCACTCGCGCCGCCCCCCTATCCCTGCCACCACCCCCCCTATCCATGTGCCCGGCCCCTTTCAGGATGCCAGGCGCATGAACTACTATTGCGGGGATGGGGGTGTGTCTTTTGAAGCACCAATTAGAACCAGAGGCTCTAATAGGCTTCAAAAGAGGGTGGGCTTAAGGCGCAGAGAGTGCGCCCTGATCCCACTCAATTGTGTGACGATAGCAAAGTAATTTTTGGTATTTTCACACTAAAGTTCCTCCCCGCCAATCAGGAGGCAGGTCGTGAGACCTGTTTCCCGATTGGCCAAAGCGTCAGGCAATTCCTATCGAATGCCTAGCTTTAGAGGAACAGAGAGGAGATGGAAGAAGCCACAGCAGGATCGGACACTGGAGCCACTGCCCGCACTGGAGGAGAGATATATAGGATGCCCCAACCCTAGATCGGGTAGGCTGGTGGAGGGGTGATGTCTGTCAGTCCCGCACCGCGGGCCTCGGGGGGGGGGGGCTGCCAGTGCCACCTGGAGGGGGGTTCCGCCCCCCCAAAGGAAAACCCCACCAACCGCCACTGCATCCACGATCCTTCCCAAAAGAGGAAGAATGGCGATCTGCCTATGTAAACAAGGCAGATCACTGTTCTGATGGTAGAAGATAGAGATCGTGTGCTCCTGCTAGGCAGGAACACAAGTCTCTGTTTTCCCCCAGTCAGAGCAACCCCCACACAGTTAGCAAGCACTCCCTAGGGACACATTTAACCCTTTGATCGCCCCTGGTGTTAACCCCTTAACTGACAGTGTCATTAGTACAGTGATAGTGCATATTTTTAGCACTGCTCACTGTAATAATGTCACTGGTCCCCAAGAAGGTGGCAGGTGTCTGATTTGTCTGCCGCAATGTAGCAGTCCCGCTAAAAGTTGCTGATCGCCACCATTACTTGTAAAAAAAATAAAAATTCCATAAATCTATCCCCTAAATTGTAGACGTGATAAGTTTTGCGTAAACCAATCAATATACGCTTATTGGGATTTTTTTTTACCAAAAATAAGTAGAAGAATACATATTGGCCTAAATTGAGGAAGAAATTTGATTTCTTACATTTACTTTATTGGGAATGTTTTATAGCAGAAAGTAAAAAAAAAAATGTTTTTTTTTTCAAACTTGTCGCTTTTTTTTGTTTATAGCGCAAAAAAGAAAAACCACAGAGGTGATCAAATACCACCAAAAGAAGACTCTATGTGTGGGAAAAAAAGGACACAAACTTTGTTTGGGTACAATGTCGTACGACCGCGCAATCGTCAGTTAAAGTGACGCAGTGCCGTATCGCAAAAAATGGCTTGGACAGGAAGGAGGTAAATCTTTCAGAGGTCAAGTGGTTAAAAGACAAAAAAAAAAAAAACGCTAAGACAGCATTCACACCTCCGCATTTGGAATCTCAGGCTGATTTCCCACGATTCTGCCCAAAATTTCAAAGCGCCGATGTGAGAATGACAAAACGCGGGACGCACATTTGAGATGTCATTAATTTGAATGACACCTCAATCGTACTGTAATCGCAGCAACCCACATCGCGTGAAGCTTGTCACCCAAAAAAGTTCAGGAGCTACTTTTGGGTGACATGCTTCACGCAATACAGGTTGCCACGATCGCAGCGCGATTTATCACGCCACAATCTTGGCAGACCTGCGCTGTGATTTTAGGTGTCATTCAAATGAATGGCATCTCAAATGTGCGTCCCGCATTTTGTCACTCACACATCAGCGCTTTGAACTATTGGGCAGAATCACAGCAAATCTGCCTGCAATTCAAAACGTGGAGGTGCTGTCTTAGCGCTTTTTTAACCACTTGACCTCCAGAAGATTTACCCCCCCCCCATTCCCGACCAGGCCATTTTTTGCAATATGGTACTGCATTGCTTTAACTAACAATTGCGCAGTCATGCGACACTGGACCCAAATAATATTGATGTCCTTTTTTTTTTTGCACAAATAGTGGTATTTGATCAGCACTGCAATTTTAATTTTTTTTTGCGCTATAACCAAAACCGACAATTTTGAAAAAGAAAAAACAATAATTTTACTTTTTGCTGTAAAACACATCCAATAAAAAAAGAAAAAAATATATAATTTCTTCATCAATTTAGACCAATATGTATTCTGCTACATATTGTTCATAAAAAAAATCCCAATAAGCCTATATTGGTTGGTTTGAGCAAAAGTTATAGCTTCTACAAACAATGGGTTATTTTTATTTATTTATTTTTACTAGTAATGGCGGCAATAGCGGGATTGCGATATTGCGGCGAACAGTCAGGCACAGACTAACACTTTTTGGGGACCAGTGACACAAATATAGTGATCAGTACTAAAAATATGCACTGTCACTGTACTAATGACACTGGCTGGGAAGGGGTTAACATCAGTCGTGATCAAATGGTTAATTGTGTTCCCAGCCAGTGTTTTAGTGTACAGTGTGTGAGGTGCTTTTACTAGGAGAAGGCATGGATCTTAGTCCCTGCTTTGCCTTCTATACTGACAGAATGGCGATCTGCCTTGTTTATATAGGTAGACCACTGTTCTGCCTCTGCTGGATGATCGGCAGGTGTGGGCAGACATCAAGTCCTTGGTACCCGCAGATCAGCTCCCACTGTGTATAATCACAGTGGGAGTTGGCCGGTGGTGACGTGCCTCCTACTTGGAAGTGTTGGATTACATACTAGCTACATGATCCGATGCAGCAGTGCCACCTTGCCGCCGTATATGTAAGTTGTACGGTGGTTAACCAATGGAACGCTGGTAACTAGGCAGGAAGTTGTGTGTTTTCCAGCTGCTCCCTTTGTGCCTCATGCATACAGGCATATGCAGGGCTGTCAATAAGGGGGTACCACCGGTCCTCCTATAGGGGGCCAGGGCACACAGGGGGGCACAGACAGCAGGGGAAATTAGATGCAGGCAGGTCAGGGAGGGGGGTTGGTGCGTCAGGGCAATTACAGGAACAATGCCCTGTGCTGCTTTCTGCAGCAGCCAGTCTCTACATCTCTCCCTCCTGCCGGCTTTCAGCTGCTGCAGGGAGAGACACACAGGGCATCGTTCCTGTCATTGCCCCCCTGCTGCACCAATCCCTCTCCCTGTTCTGCCCACATTTGATTCCCCCTGCTTTGTGCCCCCAGGTGATCAGTACTGATCACTCACAGTGTTCATTCATAACTGCTGCACAGGAAACAGTGTTTACTATGCTTCAGTTTATGGATGAACAGGAGTATCCTGTTCATTCATCTGCAGTGTAGCTGAGGCTATAGAGAAAGGAATTGAAGAATCTGTGTTCTCTGTCTTGAGATGACAGGTGTCTGTTTAGACCCCTGATATTTCACCCGAGCCCCCCCCTTCCCCAACGGAGTTGTAAAAAAAAAAAATAATTTTTAAAAAATATAACAAATTGTAAAACATAATTTTTACAAATTGTAAAAAAATAATTTAAAAAATGAAGGTCTCATTTGCATGGTTCTCCAGCCCATAAGTGTGAATGAGTGGTTTGTTTGTGCAGCTGGAGGCGCTTGTTACTCTATGAGGATGCAGCTGCTGTATGAACATAGCCGCAGGTCCTAGTTTGATAAGTGTGCAGGTGTGGGTAAGAGGCCCCAAATACACGCTCTAAGGCTGGGTTCACACTATCCGACATTTAAACGGTCCGACTTTGATCCTACTTTGCTGTGGGATTTACGATCCTACATAGGGTCAAAGTAGGACCGATTTTCTGTGAACAGGGATCCGACTTTGATCCTGACAATGCCAGGCACCTTGTGTTCTGGGGATCTTGAAGGGGAACTCCACACCAAATTAAAAAAAAAAATTGCATGGGGTCCCCCTCCAGGAGCATACTAGGCCCTTCGGTCTGGTATGGATTTTAAGGGGAACCCCTCGCCAAATAAAAAAAAAAAATGGCGTGGGGCTCCCCCCAAAATCCATACCAGACACTTATCCAAGCACGCCCCCCCCCCTCCTGGACCATACCAGGCCACGCGCCCTCAACTTGGGGAGTATGGGTGCTTTGGGGCAGGCCCCACCCCAAAGCACCTTGTCCCCATGTTGATGAGGACAAGGGCCTCCTCCCAACAACCCTGGCCGGTGGTTGTCGGGGTCTGCAGGTGGGGACTTATCGGAATCTGGAAGCCCCCTTTAACTGAATCCTGGCCCCCCACCCTATGTGAATGAGTATAGGGTACATTGTACCCCTACCCATTCACCTGAAAAAAAAGTGTAAAATAAAAAACACACTACACATGTTTTTACAATCTTTTATTAAATCAGCTCCGGCGTCTTCGTCTTCTCTTCTCTCCAGCTCTTCTTTCTTCTGCTCTTTTGCAGGGTCCTCTATCTTCTGAGGGGTCTTCTTTCTTTTCCCTCTCTGCAGCGTCTTCTGCTCTATTGCTGATCTTCTCCGCTGTGCCCTTCCCTCTGTTCTCCTCTCTTCTTCTTCCCATGTTGACACAACGCAATCTCCTTTAGGAATGCCCTCTCCGCTGTGTGCTGTGACTTATATTGGCATGGGGCGGGGCCACCCGCTGACATCATCTGGAGGCCCGTCCCCTATGATGTCACAGCCCTGTCCCAGGATGTGACATCATAGGGGGCGGACCTCCGTATTATGTCAGCAGGTGGCCCCGCCCCATGCCAATATAAGGCACAGCACACAGTGGAGAGGGCATTCATGAAGGAGATTGCGTTGTGTCAACATGGGAAGAAGAAGAGAGGAAGAACAGAGGGAAGAGGACAGCGGAGAAGACCGGCAAAAGAGCAGAAGACGACTTAGAGAGGGAAAAGAAAGAAGACCCCTCAGAAGAAAGAAGATCCTGCAAAAGAGCAGAAGAAAGAAGAGCCGGAGAGGGGAGAAGACGCCGGAACTGATTTAATAAAATATTTTAAAAGCCTGTGCAGTGTGGTTTTTATTTTACACTTTTTTTTTAGGTGAATGGGTAGGGGTACAATGTACCCCATACTCATTCACATAGGGTGGGGGGCCGGGATCTGGGGGCCTCCTTGTTAAAGGGGGCTTCCAGATTCCGATAAGTCCCCACCCTCAGACAGACGACAACCACCAGCAAGGGTTGTCGGGAAGAGGCCCTTGTCCTCATCAACATGGAGACAAGGTGCTTTGGGGTGGGGGGATGCAGAGCCCCCCCTGCCCCAAAGCACCCATACTCCCCATGTTGAGGGCGTGCAGCCTGGTATGGTCCAAGAGGGGGGAGGGGTGCTCTCTCGTCCCTACCCTCTTTCCTGGCCTGCCGAGCTGCGTGCTCGGATAAGGGTCTGGTATGGATTTTGGGGGGAACCCCATGCCATTTTTAAAAAAAATTTTGATGGAGGGTTCCCCTTAAAATCCATACCAGACAGAAGAACCTGGTATGCTCCTGGAAGGGGACCCCATGCCGTTGTTTTTTTTTAAATTTGGCGTGGAGTTCCCCTTCAAGATCCCCAGAGCATAAGTTGCATGCCAAGTCGGATCAGTGAAGACAATGATCCAACTTCAATGCTTTTCAATAAGCTAAAGTAGGATCAAAGATGGACAAAAGTAGTACAGGAACCTTTTTCAAAGTCGGTCCGACTTTGAAAAATACAAGTCGGACCAGTTAAGACGACTCTCATAGGGAATCATTGTTTTAGTGACGTAATGCGACTTGTGCTCCTAATGTCGGTCCGAGAATCGGACTAGTGTGTGAACCCAGCCTAAGTGTTTGGAGGCCATACACCTGCATAGGTCTGCAACTAACGATTATTTTCATAATCGATTAGTTGTTTCGGCCCTACACCTGCATCCACACTATTGTTAAATTAGGACCTGCGGCTGTGTTCATACAGCTGGTGCGTCCCATAGCATAACTTTATTAACTCAATACAGTTTTATCTTTTAGATTTTGCAGGAGTTTTTTAAGTTATGTTATGTTTACAAGCACATGTGTCTTAATTATGCTCATAAATTCCTCTCTGGGCACAGCTTTGGTGCATGTTTTATGCCCCAAAACGCTACTCTTAACTTCTTAAGCTCCAGAAGGTTTTACCCCCTTCATGACCAGAGCATTTTTTGATATGCGGCACTGCGCTACTTTAACCACTTCCTTACTGGGCACTTAAACCCCCCTCCTACCCAGATCAATTTTAGGCTTCCAGCGCTGTCGCATTTTGAATGAGAATTGCGCGGTCGTACGACGTTGTACCCAAACAAAATTTTTATCTTTTTTTTCCCACAAATAGAGCTTTCTTTTGGTGGTATTTGATCCTCTCTGCGGTTTTTATTTTTTGCGCTATAAACAAACAAAGAGCGATGATTTTGAAAAAAGAACAATATTTTTTTACTTTTTTTCTATAATAAATATCCAAAAAAAATATAAAAAAGAAAATCATTCATCAGTTTTGGCCGATATATATTCTTCTACATATTTTTGGTAAAAAAAATCGCAATCGGCGTATTTTGATTGGTTTGCACAAAAGCAATTGCGTCTACAAACTATGGGAATACATTTATGTAATGGCGGCGATCTGCGATTTTTATCGGGACTGCGATATTGCAGCCGACATGTCGGATGTTTTTGACACATTTTTGGGACCAATGACATTTATACAGTGATCAGAAATTTAAATGTCCACTGATTACTGTATAAGTGTCATTGGCAGTGAAGGGGTTAACCTGCAGGGGGCAGTGAAGGGGTTAACAGTGTTCCCTGGGTGTGTTCTAACTGTGGGGGGTATGGGCTGGTCGGGACATAACAGATCTAACTGATCCCAGTGACAGGGATCAGTAGATCTGTCTTGTCCCATTCACAGAACGGAGAACCGCCGTGTTTACATTGGCGGTTCCCCGTTCTGAGGCTGCTACAAGTGATCGGCGGTGTCCGCCCGACCCGCGGCACGCCCATGCAGCGTGCGACGGCCGCAAGAGCGTCCATGGATGTCCTCCCGGATTTTCAGAGCCGCGCTGTAGCCGTCTTTCGGCTATAGCGCGGTTCTGTACTGGTTAACTGGTAATTGTGCGGTCATGCAACACTGTACCCAAATGAAATTTATATCAATTTTTTTCACAATAGAGCTTTATTTTGATCCAATTTGATCACCACTGGGTTTTTTACTATATACCATAAATGAAAAAACCCAGAACGTTTGGAAAAAAAAAATCTTATTTCTTTATAAATTTAGGCCAAAATGTATTCTGCCATATGACTTTGGTAAAAAAAATCCAGAGAACAGGATCCTCCGTTTCATCTGGGCCCACAAACACCCTAGAGTTTCCAGATCTACCCTCTATACCCACAAACTACAAGGCGGACTGGGAGTCCCTAATGTTTCTAAATATTATTTAGCTGCCCAAATTTACCAACTGTCCCTGCTCCATGCTACATCTGACATCCCACTATGGGTGCTCCTAGAACTGGCTAGTTGCGCTGCGATCTTCATGCAAGCCCTACTCTGGCTTCCCCACAAAATGTGCCCCTCGACATTGAGCCCTATCATGCTACACAGTCTGCAAACGTGGGACTCTGTTCGGTATTCAGGCAACCTGATGTCCCCAATTATTAATAATCCCCTTTTTCCCCTAGGGTTAGAGCATGCTCTCTCCTTCTCCTGGTGGACCACTCATGGTTTTATTAGGGTGCATCATTTTCTAATCACTTCCATTCTGGGAGGCCCTCTGGGAGACACATGAAATCCCACTGTGGGAACATTACCATTATTTGCAATTGCGACATTGGGTCTCGACTCTTTGTCGTACTTCCACATACCCGTATCGCAATACTTCCTTCGAGCACATTTGCCAGCACTCATCGGGATCTCCTGGCCTCAGTAGGACATTCTTAAAACCCCTTTCCTATGTGACCCAGTAGGAGCGAGTCCTTGGTTCCTCCATTGAGGGGGAGGACTGGAGTAAGGCCTGTAAGATGGTGGCAAAATGTTCCTTCAATACCACAACTCTTGAAGCCGCCTATAAAGTTCTCCTGCGGTGGTGTTCATGCCTATCCTGGTAGTAGCGATAGATGCTTTAGGAAGTGCGGTCAGTGTGGGGATGTTCTGCATATTTGGTGGTTTGATAGTTCGTAAGGACGCTAGGTTGGCTCTCCTACATTGTCCTATACCCGGCCTTTTCGCACCTCAGTAGAAAATGGTTTCCTAACTTTTTATCTCTGCCAAATTTATCATAGCTCAGGCTTGTATAACTCCTATGCTTGCCTTTCAGGGTGTGAAAACCTGGTTGACTGCTATGGTGGTCAATGAACAGATGTCCAGTATTTGTTAAGGATTCACACCCAAAGTTTCTCAAAGTCTGGGAACCCTGGATAAGCTACTACTTCCCATCCTTACCTCCGACCAGTTATGGTTTTTTATAGGTGATGTCCGTGCCGGTCCCCAGTCCATGATACCTTTTTCTCCTCTTGCTTCTCTCTCCCTTCTTGCTTTCCTCTCTCTTCCTCTCTTACTCTTTGTTCTTCCGTTCTTTACCCAGATGAGACTTGTCTTTGGGGATTATGACCCCTTAGAGCAGGGGTCATCAACCCTGGGGCCACGGCCCACTGCCGGGCCGTGGACTCTCTGCAGTCGGGCCGCGGGCGGGCTGGCTGCATGAGAGAGCTTGGCAGGCAGGCGAGCAGAGATGACACATTTCTCTTCATCACCGTCTCTCTGACTTCCGCCCTCACAGCACAGGACTTCAGTGTAGGAGGTGTGAGCGGAAAGCATAGAGATGACATCATCTCTCACTGCCCACACCGTGTGGGACCCTTCAGTGTTTGGAGGTGCGGCAGGGAGTAGAGAGATAACATCTCTCACTCCCGCATCCTATTACCTCTCTCCTGCCCTCAACACTGACCACATTGACATCCTCATCTGGTGGCACTGGCAGGCAATGGCAAGTGACATCCTCATCTGGTATCACTGGCAGGCAATGGCAAGGGACATCCTCATCTGGTGGCACTGGCAGGCAATGACAAGTGACATCCTCATCTGGTGGCACTGGCAGGCAATGGCAAGTGACACCCTCATCTGGTGGCAGGCAATGGCAAGTGACATCCTCATCTAGTGGCAGGCAGCGTGGCAAGTGACATCCTCATCTGGTGGCAGGCAGCATGGCAAGTGGCATCCTTATCTGGTGGCAGGCAATGGCAAGTGGCATCCTCATCTAGTGGCAGACAGCGTGGCAAGTGACATCCTCATCTGGGGGCAGACAATGGCAAGTAACATCCTCATCTGGTGGCAGGCAGCATGGCAAGTGTCATCCTCATCTGGTGCCAGGCAGCGTGGCAAGTGACATCCTCATTTGGTGGCAGGCAGCGTGGCAAGTGACATCCGCATCTGGTGGCAGGCAGAATAGCAAGTGACAATCCGCATCTGGTGGCAGGCAGAATGGCAAGTGACAATCCTCATCTGGTGGCAGGCAGAATGGCAAGTGACAATCCGCATCTGGTGGCAGGCAGAATGGCAAGTGACAATCCGCATCTGGTGGCAGGCAGAATGGCAAGTGACAATCCGCATTTGGTGGCAGGCAGAATGGCAAGTGACAATCCGCATCTGCTGGCAGGCAGAATAGCAAGTGACAATCCGCATCTGGTGGCAGGCAGAAGGGCAAGTGACAATCCGCATCTGGTGGCAGGCAGAATGGCAAGTGACAATCCGCATCTGGTGGCAGGCAGAATGGCAAGTGACAATCCTCATCTGGCGGCAGGCAAAATGGCAAATGACAATCCGCATCTGGTGGCCGGCAGAATGGCAAATGACAATGCGCATCTGGTGGCAGGCAGAATGGCAAGTGACAATCCTCATCTGGCGGCAGGCAGAATGGCAAGTGACAATCCGCAACTGGTGGCAGGTAGAATGGCAAATTACAATCCACATTTGGTGGCAGGAGACGTGTCACGTGACAATCCCCATCTGGTGGTAGGCGACGTGGCAAGTAACACACTCGGGGCTCCCACTGGTTCTGCATTATGGTGAGTTGAACTATTTCATTTTATATTACAATGTAATAATAGAAATAATACACTTCAATCACCCTGATGCCATAACAACCATGGTGCCATGATGATTGAATCGCTAACACCAGTCATTGCCCCGACAAATTGTCAGCGAAAAATCGCATACCCCCCACGCATTCCCCCTCGGGCCTCAGCACAATTTTCTTCCACGCAGCCAGTCCCCAGTACCAAAAAGGTTGGGGACCACTGCCTAAGAGGCTTGGCAAAAATAGCAATTGGCTAGTCCTTTGCTGATTTATGTTTCAATGTTTTTATTTCGTTTTAAGTATTTTACAATACAAAAGAAAAAAGGGAATAACAAACTTGCATTGTTTTGAGTAAATAACAGCAAAGCCTTGCATTACATTGTTATGTATAACAGGATATCACATTTGTATTTATAAGTCCTGCTTGAACTTCAGGATCAACTGGTTCGTAAGGTATGAAGTGTAGTCCCACAATTCAAAACTAGAGACTAAACCAATTAATTATTAATCGTTAACTTGGTACCTCATTCTGATCGTGTAACTGTATGAGTTCCATCAGCTTCCTGCTATGTTGTTTTCTGTGATGTAGTGCGTACTTACTTTCTGTCTTTATCTGACTTATTGACCATCCGCCCCAGGGTACCCCTTTGGGAGCACTTTTGTACCCTGGTGGGGTGGTCCGTGATAAAGGTAGCGTTGCGTATGGCACTACTCTGATTGTTAACCTGTTATAAGAAGTGTTCCATTGAGTTGGTTGTCAACCAGGTGGACCAAGGGTGCCAAGACTTTTGTATTGCATCCAGTTTGCCTTGGCTGGATGCGAGCATAGTTTCGTAGCAACAATGTGTGTTTTCAGAACCGTGGGAACCAGGTGGACCAACTGTTGGTTGAGTTACCTTGTGAAGAATATTGTCCAATTGTTAGTCTCATCACGGTATGCGTTGCGATGGAAATAGTGCCTGGTGGGGTGGTCCCATGTTTTCACGAGGGTTTCCCCATGGGACCCCGCCTACCAGTTATTCAGTCTATTTCTGTCTTTCATTCATGCGTGATGTAGTGTCTTTTGTTGTATCGTCCTTCGACTACCTTGAGTATGTCAATGTGCTAGTCTTACTCCATGGTTCAATTGCTAATTATTAATTAACCAAATCAGAGATCAAAACTTAACACCCTGATGTGAAGTATGGAATGCTTGGTCAACTAGGACTTCAAGT
>BLSH010351733.1:16064-26454 GCA_018402905.1 Glandirana rugosa | reverse complement strand
CAGAATCTGTGATGTGCGTCGGGGCGTGTATTGTCTCTTGTTGAGAGTCTCGAGTTCCTCCAGTTGGTTGGTGATGTCTGTTAGACGCTGCGTCCTTTTCTTTTTAAACCTTGAGGCTAATTGGATTAGTACCCCTCTGACGGAGGCCTTGTGGGCGTTCCATACCATGATTGTGTCCATCACTGAGCCATTGTTTATATCAAAAAATTCTTTCAAATGTCGTTCTATTTCCTGAGCAAAGTCAGGGCTTTGTATGATATAGTTATTTGCCCTCCAAATGGGGTTTTTGTTTTGAGAGAATGAATCAGCTATTTCTATCGATATCGGGGCGTGATCGGACCATGTCATGGTATGGATCGCCGAGGACGTAGTCCCCTGTAAGAGCCATTTATCAGTTAAGAACAGGTCTATTCTAGAATAGGTTTTGTGGGCCGGGGAAAAGTACGTGAAGTCCTTTTCCGACCCATGGTGGCACCTCCATACATCAAATAGGTCGTATTGTTTGAGAAACTTCTTCAGGGGTGGTTCCTTTCTTTTAGCTGCGGTGGTAGAGTCCAGGTGGGGGTCGACTATAGTGTTAAAGTCACCGCAGAGCAGTAGGTGGCCCTGTTGTAGTGGTTTGGCGATGAGCATTACTCTCTTTAGAAAGTCCTGTTGATGGACGTTAGGGGCGTAGATGTTAATGATCGTGTATTGTTGTTTGTTAATAGTGCATACCAAGATGAGGAATCTTCCTTGAGGGTCTTCGTGTTTCTGTTGGAGAGAGAAGAGGGCTGTGTCCTTGATGGCAATTAACACTCCTCTCTTTTTTTCTCTGAAGGATGCTGTGTATATGTGGGGAAATTGCTTGTGGGAACATTTAGGTGGAGAGGTGGCTAGAAAGTGTGTTTCTTGCACACATAAGACGTCGCTTTGTGACTCTTTTGCTGAGCGCCAAAGGGAATGTCTTTTCGCCGGGTGGTTAAGCCCGTGTGCGTTGATCGATAAAATTTTTAAAGGCATATTGTTGGTTTGGAGTGTAAAATCAGTTTCTCACTTACGGTTAGTGGTCTTCTTGTTACTTGCAAACAACTCTGGATGTTGAGTTCGCTGGAAGGTTGTTGTGTCAATCTTTGGCAGTTTAAGAACTGGTGGAACAAAAGTCTGTTAATGAAATACCAAAATTGTGAGATACAGTGCTGTATTCTGGTTGAGAAGAAAAAGAAAAAAAAAATGGAAAAAGGGGAAGGGAGAGGAATAAAAATGAACGAGAAAAAAAAAGGGTGGTGAGTGTGTCTGGAATTCAGTTTCACCACTGTGAGGCGTACAGTTCTTGTGAGCGACTGGGTGGGTTGGGCAGGTGGTGACTGCAGGGTACGGAAGATTATGTCAGGGGATATTTGCCCTGCGTTGCGTTTCGTGGTTATTGTCTTGTGCTCTTCTGCTTCTGTTCCGTTGTGGATTTGAGGATCCAGGAGAAGGTTGAGTGAAGGAGGCATCGAGCGGGGGTTCAGGGATTATACCCCAGCGATGGAGCAGATGCATGCCGTCCTTAAGGTTGTCGATTTTATGAGTGACCTCATCTTTTGTTATTAGGAGGGAGGCTGGATATTTCCACTTGAATTGGATTTGGTGGTTATGTAGGCCTTTGGTTATGGGGTTCAGATCTCTGCGTAGTTGTAAGGTGTACTTGGAGAGATCTGGATAGATCTGTAGGTTTTCATAGGGATGCGGTAGGTTGGTTGTTTTCCTCATGGCTATCAGTAGCTTTTCTTTGGTTTGGAAGAAATGGACCCGCATTAGAACGTCTCTGGGGATCGAGGCTGCCAGGTGGGACGGTTTGGCGATTCTGTGTATTCTATCGACTATAATATCCCTTGGCGATGCGTCTGGGAGAACCAAGCGCATGAGGTCTTTTGCGAATCTTTGGAGGTCTTGTGGGGGGATTGATTCCGGGATTCCCCGCAGTTTTACGTTGTTGCGACGAGATCTATCTTCTAGGTCCGCTATTTTAGCTCTCATCCATGTCTGTTCCTCCTTTACTTCTTCAACCGTGTCAATGATATCATTAACGGTATTGACACATGCCTCTACACCCGTTTCTAAGCATGAGACTCTATGATCTATTTGTTTCACTTCGGTTGAGAGTGTTGTGATGAGGGTGGACAGGTCACTCATTAGTGAGGATTGAAAGGAGAGAAGCATGTCTTTGAGGGTTGAGTCTAGGACTGGTTGTCCTGTAGTTGGATATGCAGCTATTGGGGAATTAAGCGGTGCTCGGATTATGGTGGTGCCAGTTTTGGGGTCCGCAAGTGGTGGTGGAGAAGGAGATGCATCCATTCGCATCTTTGCCTTGGCAGGGCTGCCTGTTACGGGGCTCTCTTCTAGGTGGAAATTTGATGAGGAGGGTGCTACTGTTGAAAGTTCTTCCTCGGCGGAGTCATCAGGGAGATCAGTATATGCCTCTCTAGTCGTTTGTTCTTTCTGCCCCCCTTTAGGTGTGGGGGCCGGTTTGAAGAAGAGTGAGGTCAATTTTTGTGTTTTAAATTCTCCCATTCTTTTCCTGGACATGTTATGGGAAGGCATTAAAGTGATAAGGATAGTGGTGGGCTCTAGTCGATTTAGTTCTTCCTTCCTGCTGTCTCTTGAAAGGTCACTCCATCTTTTTTACTGTCCTTGTGTCAGGGAAGGGGCCTCCTGTCACCAGGGCCCTAAAATGCTAGGTGGTCCGCTGTGGAGGATGGGGGGGATGCTACGACTTCTAGTAGCCACTAGCCTGTTGTTGTATTGACTTGTGAGGCTGGAGGATGGCTTTGAAGGGTCGGGGCCTAGTCGCGGGAGAAGCCGCGGGCTCAATTAGTGGACGGCCCGGTCACTTAGGTCGAGTCAAGAGAATTTCAAGCCTGGTCTATGTGGAGGGGAGAGGGGCATCCCCTAGGGTCTGATCCGCCGTCCGGCGATAGTCCGGTGAGGCTGTGTGAGCGGTTGTGATGGTCGCGGCCTAGGCCGCGGGTGAAGCCGCGGCCTCGATTTTGGGAGCTCGCGGAGGGCGAGTGCGGGCGGTCAAAAGAGAAGGACCGGAGTGTAGAGGGAAGTAGTGGGGATTCGCCTGGGTAACTTTCCCGTGCTCACCCGTCCTTGGGAAGGTAGGATGGAGGTTGATTACAGCTGGGAGATCGGAGCTCTCCCAGGACACGTCCGTCTTCCACAGCGCTCAAGCCACGCCCCTCTCCTTTGCTGATTTAATATTATACATTGCCTATTTATACTTCTTCTTCAATGTGACTGTTTAGCTCCGCCCCTGTGTGGGCAAATTGTGAGCTTGTTAAGTTTATTCTGAAAATCCAATAAATATATTGAAACAGAAAAAAAAAAATCTGGATACGTATACATTGATTGGTTTGTGTGAAAGCTATAGGCGTTGATTTACTAAAGGCAAATTGACTGTGCACTTTGCAAAGTGCAGTTGCACCCTACAGAGCTTTATAAATGAGGTAAAGATTCACTTTGCAAAGAATACAAAATCACATGCAAGGAAAATAGAAAAAACAGCATTTTTGCTTGCACATGATTGGATGATAGATGTCAGCAGAGCTTCTGCTCATTTACTAAGCTGTGGAGCAACTGCTCTTGCAGAATGCAACTGCAAAGTGCACAGTTTATTTGCCTTTAATAAATCAACCCCACAGTGTCTGCAAACTATAGTACATATACTGGAATTTGTATTTGATTATTTTTTTATACTAGTAATAGCAGTGATCAGCAACTTATAGTGGAACTGTGATAGTGTGGTGGACAATTTGACACTAGCTGATGCTGGGGGGGGGGGGGGTGACACTGACATCACCAGTGACACTAATATAGTGTTTAGTGCTAATATTATACACTGTCACTGTAATAATGACACTAACTGGGAAGGGGTTAACATCTAGGAGGCAATCAAAGGGTTAACTGTGAGCCTAACAATGTGTAATGTGTGTAATATGTGCTGCTTTTACTAAGAGATGTGGATTTTTTTTCTCCCTGAAAAAAAACAGTGTGTACTGAGCCCTGTGTTATTAGTAAACATAGGGCTGTGTACTGTGATTCGCTAAGCCGATCAGCAGGTTCCAGCCATAAATCACTGACTTGTGTTGTACCCAATGACAGCACATATGGAGGAACACATGCGTGCGCCCCCTACCCGTAAAATGTTGGATCACGTACATGCACGACAGAGCAGCCGCAGTGTATCTACATGGCGGTCCACTAACATAGAACTGTGTCTAGATTCATTAAAAAATGCTGTACATCATTAAAAGCAAAAAAGTGTTTTTATGTTTGCGTGCATAATAGTAGACCTAATTGCAGGAAGGACTAAACTCTCTCAATCAAGTAACTAAAGGCAACATTTTTCTTAATTTGGTTAGAGTATGGGAGGGTTATAACCCCTGTCAGTTTTTTGCCATCTGTGTCCCATAGGGGAGACGTCCCTTCACTTCCTTTTTCATAGCCAAAACAGGAAGTGAGAGGAAATCCATGCAAAATCTCACCTCGTGGAGTTTTAATGGTCATGAGAACGGTGAGGAATCAGCCCAGAATTACACGGGAGAATCATGTCAATGATCTCAAGGCAACTGGGACCATAGTCACCAAGAAAACAATTGGTAACACACTACGCCATGAAGGACTGAAATCCTGCAGGGGACAGGACATCAAAGAGACGATGGACGGGGCCATGTACCATCAAATCATGGGTGAGAACCTCCTTCCCTCAGCCAGGGCATTGAAAATGGGTCCTGGATGGGTATTCCAGCATGAAAATGACCCAAAACACACAGCCATGGCAACAAAGGAGTGGCTCAAGAAGAAGCACATTAAGGTCCTGGAGGGGCCTAGCCAGTCTCCAGACCTTAATCCCATAGAAAATATGTGGAGGGAGCTGAAGGTTCAAGTTACCAAACAACAGCCTTGACTTGGAGAGGATCTGCAAAGAGGAGTGGGACAAAATCCCTCCTGAGATGTGTGCAAACCTGGTGACCAACTACAAGAAACGTCTGACCTCTGTGATTGCCAACAAGGGTTTTGCCACCAAGTACTATTTCATGTTTTGTGAAGGGGTCAAATACTTATTTCACTCATTAAAATGCAAATCAATTTATATCTTTTTTGAAATGCGTTTTTCTGGAAGTTTTTGTTATTGTGTCTCTCGCTGTTAAAATACACCTACCATTAAACTTATTGACTGATCATTTCTTTGTCAGTGGACAAACGTACAAAATTAGCAGGGGATCAAATACTTTTTTCCCTCACTGTATATATATTTTTTTGCACTGTGTTTGCACATTTTATATGAACTTTATTTGCACAGATATGTCAATTTAGGATGAGTTCATCATATGTTTAATATACTTTTATTGTGTCTCTTATGTGATTTATTAACTTAAACATAGCACACTTTTTATTGTTTGGTTGGAGCTTGTTACACATCCTAATTGGATTGGTGATTTCGATGCTGCTCTCTGTTCGATCTAATTGAGTTTTTATTGCATTTGTTTTATTTTTTGCAAGTGCACAAATATTTTCTTGGGTTTTCCAAAAGGGATAGCACAGGGATGACCCTTCTAGTGTGTTTTTTTTTACTTATTGTCAAATAATAAGTGGAGATGGGTCCAGGTAAGCTGGTCCCAAGCAAGGGTGATTGGTGCTAATTTTATCGAAACATTAACCACATTACTTTTCCTTGAAAGGGTGAGAAGTTTGGTCCGTTTGCTGGAGAAAAAAGAATCCCTAGTGAGTTGGATGAAACTATGGACAACAGACTGATGTGGGAGGTAATGCACAGATGTGGTTTTGATTGTATAGTTCTATTTGTTACAAATGATATGACTGGAGTTTCATCCAAATAGCAAGGAGACAACAGCAATGTTTTCTTTCTCTTACGTTCACTGACAGACGCAGCTCTTCATAACACGTGGGGTTTTATGTCGTCCTATCAGGAGTGACAAGGGCAAACAGAAATAAAAGCAACAGGGATAGGCTAGCCCCTCCCAGGGGGCCGTCCTCACCTGAGCATAAAACCCCTGCTGGCCAATGGCATTCAGTTTTTGTTTGCCTAGTGCAAAGGAGTGGAATGGGTTCCCTCTGGGACCTGCGTTTTTGTGCTGAAGTTTTCCTTATGAAGACTGCTATCAAGAAGCCGGCTGGTGGTATAGAGTGGATATCACGAATCCAAAACTTTCTTCAGCCCGGCCACCACCTGGCGAGCTACCCTGGCCTAAGCAGGGTCATGCCGCACAGGGCCCGTTCCGTGCGGGTGGCCAGTGGTTAACCCCACTTGTGCCCAGGGTTTGGCGCATACCCCTCCAGTGGCCTGGTCAGCAGCAATCCCTCTCCGCGTGGGGGGAAAGTCTGCTACGGGTGGCTATCCGCATTGCCCGTCGGAGTGGTGAGTGGACCCCCTCCCCCGCCCCAGGGGCGCAGCGAGCAGCATCCGGGCATTTGGTGGGTAGCCTTCCTGAGTAGGGGTACGCTGGGTGGTGTTGCGATGCCCCCCTCCGCGTTGCGCGGCGCCGCGCCTTGCGGCGACCGGGGAGTACGCCGCCTGTACCGCTCGTTTTAGATTGCACACCGCCCTTCCGCCACCATTTTGTGGTGGATGGGAATTTTTTTCACAGGAGCAGCGCCCATTTTCTTGTAGCCCATGCGGTTTTTACTGCTCTTGGGCGGCCCCGTTGGTCATTTGTGGTACTGCGGCCTCTGTAAAAACGTGCTGCAAACGTTTTTACTTCTTCTTTCTTCTGGAACAGCGTGGCTGACACACGTGCGGTACAGGTCCTGGCTGTGCAGGCATTACGGAAGAAGCAGCAAGTATAGCTGGCCTTTCCTGGGGTGCTGGTGGTGGTGGGCTTAATCCTCCCGGTCTTTACTGGCTGATTGCGGGCGGAGGTGGTGGTATCGCGGGGGGGCTTCCCAAACAGCATGATGGCTGAGGGAGGCGATGCTGCGGCTATAGTCTTTGCAGGGCCCTCCGTGGAGGTGCCAGTGGAGCAGCATTCGGCACCGGAACCCATGGTCTCCTTGGACCAATTACGGGCGGTTTTTGCAGAATTCCTTCCCCGGGTGGGCATGGCTCCGGAGCCCCCCAAGAAGCGCCCACTCCCCTGCGTATCCTCGGGGGAGGATTCGGATCATGAGGTGGCCTCAGTGGTCATAGGGACCCCTGTGGAGTTGTTGGAGGGCGAGTTGGTTAACTCAGATACCGAGGAGGATCAGGGGGCCTCAGTGGCGCGCGACAAGGCGATTGTGGCGGCGCTGATCGCGAACATTCGCCAGGCCCTGCGACTTGATCAGTCAGCGGAGTCGCAGACATCCACTTATGTGTGTGGGTCTATGAAGCCTCCTAGGTCTCCTAAGGCTTTTCCTTATGATCAGTTTTTTGAGCGGGCAGTTTTTAAGGAATGGTTATCTCCAAAAAATTCCTTCACCCTGCCAAAATGCTTTGCGGTGCGCTATCCCTTTGAGGAGGCTTTCACTAAGCGCTGGGCTTCCCCTTCGGTGGACCCGCCGGTGGCCTGCCTGAACAAGGCTACAACCCTTCCGTTGGAGGGCTCGCCTTCCTTTAAGGACGCGGCTGATCGCCGTACGGAGTCGGTGTCAAAAGCAATTTTTCTGGTGGCAGGTTCTGCCATGCGGCCAACTCTGGCGTCTGCTATGGCAGCTCAATCTCTTTTTGAGTGCGCCACCTCTGTGCGCGCTAATCTGCGTTGCAGTTGTGCGCAGGGTGAATTGTAAAAGGTTCAACACCTGGTGGAGGGGCTACACTACTTGTGTGATTCCCTGTTGGATATCATGCCCATGCTATTCAAAATTTCGGCCTTTGCGGTGGTCATCAGGCGGGTGTTGTGGCTGCGTTCCTGGTCGGGCGACCAGGCGTCTAAAAAGGGACTCACAGATCTCCCCTTTCAGGGGGGTCGTTTGTTTGGACCGCAGCTGGATGAAATCATTAAGAGTTTCACAGGGGGGAGAGCCCTTTTCTCCCGGAGCACAAGTGGCAGGATGTTCGCCGCCGACAGGGTCCTGGCCCCTGGCACGGCAGGGGCGGGCTCCAAGCCTGGTAAGACCTCTGCGGGATCCGGTAAAAGGACTTGGCAGCGTAAGCCCGGCAAGGCAGAGGATAAGTCCTCCATCGCATGACGGGTTGCCCCCGCCCGCCTCTCGGGTGGGGGGCCGGTTGCTGGAGTTTGCGGTCAGTTGGTCCGCTCGTGTCTCCGATCGGTGGGTACTAGAAGTGGTGTCCACCGGGTACCGGATAGAGTTCAGCTCTCTACCCCCAGACAGGTTTTTTCCCTCAAACTTGAGACTCCCTCAGAGGCGTTGGGAGGAGCTTTTGGGCGCGATCCAGTCCCTTGCGGATCAGGGGGTGATCGTGCCGGTTCCTCTGGAGGCGAGGTTCTGCGGTTTTTACTCAAACCTCTTTGTGGTGCCCAAAAAGGGCGGTGTCAGGCCGGTGCTGGACCTAAAGGCTCTGAACTGTTTTGTGCAGGCAAAAAAGTTCAATATGGGGTCTATTCGCTCGGTCGTGGCCGCCTTGCGTCAGGGAGAGTTCATGGCGTCCTTGGATATCAAGGACGCCTACCTGCACGTTCCCATCTGTCTCAGCCATCAGCGCTTTCTGCGTTTCGCAGTGGGGGACCTGCACTACCAGTTTGTGGCCCTTCCTTTCGGGCTGGCCTCTGCTCCCAAGGTGTTCACCAAGGTGTTGGCTCCTGGTCCTTGCGCTGATGAGACAGCGAGGTATCGCGGTGGTGGCATACCTCGACGACCTGCTCTTGAGAGTGGAGTCAGCTATGTCCCTGGAGGAGGACGTGAGAATCACGGTGTCCGCTTTGAGGGACTTTGGTTGGCTCATCAACCTGCAGAAGTCTTCGCTGTCCTCTTCCTGTCGCCTGGAGTACCTGGGTCTGATTCTGGACAGGCAAAGGTGTTCTTGCCTCCCGACAAGTTATTGGGGTTACAGGTGGCGGTACGGACTCTGCTGTCACGCCGGAGGTCATCCCTACGGTTCTGCATGAGGGTGTTGGGGCTCATGGTATCGTCCTTCGAGGCAATACCGTACGCCCAGAGCCTCACTCGGCTCCTACAGAAGGCGATTCTGTCGCAATGGGACAAATCTCCTCTATCCCTGGACAAACTGATCTGCTTGGATCTTCAGACCCGGGGTTCATTGACTTGGTGGCTTCGGGCCCCAGCTCTAACGCTAGGGAAATCCTTTCTTCCCCTCAACTGGTCGATAGTAATGACGGATGCCAGCCTGTCGGGCTGGGGAGGGGTGCTGGGTCGGTTGTCTGCCCAGGGCCAGTGGTCAGCTCAGGAAGCTCGACTTGGAACTGTGTGTTGGAACTGAGAGGGATCAGGCTCTGCTTGTCTCGTTGGTCGACAAGGCTGTGGGGTCTCCCTGTCCGGGTTCAGTCGGACAATGCCACGGCCGTGGCATACGTGAACCATCAAGGCGGGACAAGAAGCTCCGCAGCGGCTGCGGAGGCTGCTCTGATTCTCCGCTGAGCGGAACGTCATGTTCCAGCGATCTCCGCCATTTACATTCCGGGAGTGGAAAACTGGCAGGCGGACTTTCTCAGTCGTCAAACTATGGACCAAGGGGAATGGTCCCTGCATCCGGAAGTGTTTCGCCAGATTTGCCGCAAGAGGGGCACACCAGAGGTGGACCTCATGGCGTCCAGGTTCAATCACAAGGTGAAGACCTTCGTGTGCAGAACAAGAGATCCATTGGCGGCTGCCACGGACGCGCTGGTGGCTCCTTGGGGTCAGTATCGGCTGTTATATGTCTTCCCTCCCCTAAAGCTGTTGCCACGGGTTCTGCGCAGGATAGAGGCGGAAGGAATTCCGGTGATCCTGGTGGCTCCCGATTGGCCTCGGCGCACTTGGTATGCCGATCTGGTTCGGATGGTGGCGGACGCCCCTTGGCGGCTTCCGCTTCGCGAAGACCTGCTATCGCAAGGTCCCATCTTGCACCCTGCTTTACCCTCGCTGGCTTTGACGGCTTGGCTATTGAGGCCCAGGTGCTGAGGGATCGGGGAGTCGCTGACTCAGTGATCCCTACTATGCTGGTAGGCTTGGTCTAGCCGTATGGTTCACGCGGCTCCGGTTAGCCCTCGGTGGTCCTAGTGGCCTTAAGGAAGGCGGAGATAGGACGCGTCTTGGGCACCGTTGTCGAAATCCCCTCCCTTCTGTATATTGTCGGCTATGACTGGGGTTCCTCGGTGGTCGCGCAGGCACCGTCGGCGGTTACCTAGAGAACAAGACGTGTGCTTCCAGAAGTGGAACACTAACTTGGACCTGCGGTACTCCAGGTGGAGACCACACGGGGAGAACGCCGTTTAGACCGCTTTGTGAAGGCCTACGTCCCTGGTAA
>BLSH010351732.1:3613635-3643303 GCA_018402905.1 Glandirana rugosa | reverse complement strand
TGCTGTCACATTTAACAATGTGAAGAAGCGCTGCTACGGATACTTGTTGCTTGTTTGAAAGACATTGGACTATTTATGTATCTGTTTTTTCTCTTACGTTCATTGACAGACCCAGCCTCTCTTCATGACACGTGGGTTATGTCCCTTTAACTAGGAGTGGACTAGGCAGAACGAAAGTTCAGAAAGCAAAGCTGGTCCCTCCCCAGGGGGGCCATCCTTACTCAGCACATAAGCCCTCAGCCCTGCATAGCATATCAGTTTTCTTCTGCCTAGTGCAAGGAGTTAGACCTGGTTCCCTGCTGGGAACTGCGGTTCCCCTAAAGTTTTTTCTTTTTTCATTTATTTTCTGATGAAGACTGCAATCAAGTAGCCGGCTGGGGACCACTCGGATCTTCATAGGTCCTGCCATTTTCCCAGCACGGCCGACGGATGCGAGCCAACCTTAGCACTGGCGGGGTCCGCCGCATCCTGCCCGTTCCGTGCGGGCGGCCGGTGGGTTAAACGCCCCATCTGCGCACCCAGTGTCCAGGCTACGGCCTGCTCCAGGGGTCGCTTGACCAACAGCATCCCTCTCCACCTGGGGGAGGAAGGTCTGCACGGGTGGCTACCCACTACGCCCGTCTGGATTGGTGAGTGACACCGCCTCCCCCCCTAGGGTGGACAACTAGCGGTACCACTATGGTGGGGGGTGGGGGCGCAGGCGGTCGGTCCCCCTCATGTTCCCCCCCCCGCACGCACGCCCGCCCGCACCGCCTAGACGCCTGCCCAGCCGTTCGCCTGCCCGCTCGTTCGCTGCCCACTACGCTGCCGCTTGCCTTCTGGGGTGCACGGACCGTTCGTTCGTGTGCCGCCATTTTGGTGACGTTGCCTGTCATTTTTTTCGGAGCCGCAATCGTTGCCATTTTAGAGGTGTTTGGCCTCCCTGTATAGGAGATTTCCATGTGCTTTTGGCGCCATTCCCTTTCGGGAATGCAGCAGGAGAAAGGCTATCAGCATCAGCAGATCGGGCAGCGGCGCATCAGGTGGCATTGGCAGACAGTGGCAGCCTCTTGAGCACACAGGGTTCCGCAAGTATTGCTGGCTTTTCTCCCTAGGGTGCTGGGTCCTACTGGGCAAATTCCTGAGGCCTTGCAAGGAGTGGCTCTGCGGGGGTGATGGCTGGTAGGCGTCACATGTGTCCTGGTGGTGGTGCTATGGCGGCTGAGCCCACAGGTTCTTCTCCGGAGGGATCCGCAGAAGCACAGGCCACGCTGGGACCTCTGGTTCCCCTAGATCAGTTAACCTCCATCTTGGAGGAGTTTTTCGCCCTGGGGGAATCAGACCGTTTTGGGGGGCCCCTAGAAAACGTCCCCCCCGCAATCCTCTGAGGAGGACTCAGAACCGGAAGGGGGCTCGAGGGTCACTGGGACTCCTGTGGAGCTCTCAGATGGAGAGCTGGAGCCCTCGGACGGGGAGGAGGACCAGTGGGCCTCGGTGGCACGTGAAAAGGCGCTGGTGGGCGCCCTGGTCGCAGCGGTCTGCAGTTCTCTGCACCTGGACCAGACTGGAGAAGCACAGGCGTCTGCCTATACATTTGGGTCTAAGAAGCCCTCTCGTGCTCCTAGGGTTTTTCCCTACATCCAGTATTTTGACCAGTATGTGTATAAGTAATGGAAGCGTCCCCTGAATTTCTTTACCCTGCCAAAACGCTTCTCTGCACGCTATCCCTTTGAGGACAGCTTGTTGCAGAAATGGGTCTCCCCATGGTGGACCCGCCTGTGGCCCGCCTAAACAAGGTGACAACTATTCCCCTGGAGGGGTCTCCCTCTTTTAGGGATCTGGCCGATAGGCGGATAGAAGCAGTGTCTAAGGCACTCTTTTTGGTGGCGGGGGCAGCCATGCGACCGGCCTTGGCATGTGTCATGGTCTCTCACAGAGTGTGTGACAGAGTGGAGTGAGGCCAGGGGCGGCGTAGATTCGCCCGAGTCTGTGCAGCAGGCAGAACACCTGGTGCAAGGGCTCCGTTATCTTTGTGACGCAGCTCTGGACTTGATACCGATGTTGTCAAAAATGTCGGTTTTTGCAGTCATTATCAGGCGCCTGCTGTGGCTGCGACATTGGTCGGGTGACCACGCGTCCAAAAAAGGCCTCACGGATCTCCCCTTTCAAGGTGGCTGGCTGTTCCGGCCACAGTTGGATGAAATCATTAAGAAATTCACTGGGGGGAAGAGTATGTTTCTTCCGGAACCCAAGCGGCGTGATCAGCGCCACAAGCAGGGACCTCAGCCATCAGGGCAGGGACCTCAGCCATAAGGGCAGAAACGTTTTTTCGTGCGCCCAGTCAGGCGGGCAGGAACGCCTGGGCCGGCAAGTCTGCCGCTGGCTCTGGTAAGCGTCCAAAAAGATGGAGGATAAGTCGTCCTCCGCATGATGGGTTGGGGGCCAACTTCTGGGGTTCACGGACCGATGGGCCGCCCGCATTTCTGACAGGTGGGTGCGGGAGGTGGTCTCCTCCTGGTGCAAGATAGAGTTCAGCACCCGGCCCCCAGACAGGTTCTTTCCGTCCAATTTAAGGCTCCCTCCGGAGCGTTGGCTAGCTCTGCTAGAGGCTGTGCGATCGATGTCCGAACAGGGGGTGATTGTGCCAGTCCCTCCGGCGGAGAGATTCCGCGGCTTCTATTCAAACCTCTTTGTGGTACCAGTTCTGGACTTGAAGGCGCTCAATCACTTTGTGAAGAAGCGCAAATTCGGGATGGAGTCAGTCCGCTCGGTCGTGGCTGCCCTGCACCAAGGGGATTGGCTGGCATCCCTGGACATCAAGGACGCTTATTTTCACATTCCCATCTATGTCGAGCACCAGCGCTTTCTGCGGTTTGCTGTAGGAAACCTTAATTTCCAGTTTGTGGCTCTCCCCTTCGGCCTGGCCTTGGCCCCGCGGGTGTTTACCAAGTTTCTGGCCCCGGTGCTCGCTCTGTTGCGGCAGAGGGGCATTGCTGTGGAGTCGGCTCAGGCTCTGGAGGACGAGGACAATGTTTCTGTCACTCTGGCCTCTCTGAAGGACTTTGGTTGGCTGATCAACCTACAGGAGTCGACATTGACCCCGTCCTGACGCGTAGAATATCTGGGTCTGACACTGGACACTGTGCAGGCGAAGGTATTTCTATCTCCGGACAAGCTGCTAGCACTGCAGGTAGCAGTGCGGTCCCTCCTGTCACGACGGTGGTCCTCCTTACGTTTTTGCATGGGGGTATTGGGTCACATGGTCTCGTCCTTTCAGGCGATACCGTATGCCCAGAGTCACACCGGGCTCCTGCAGCGAGCGATATACTACTGCAGTGGAACAGGTCCCCATCATCTCTGGACTGTCTGATCCGGCTGGATCATCTGACCAAGGGATTGTTGACTTGGTGGCTTCAGTCCCTGGCATTGACCCTGGGGAAATCGTTTCTCCCTAAGTTGGTCGATAGTCACAACGGATGCCAGTCTCTCAGGCTGGGGAGGAGTCCTGGGGAACCTGTCGGCTCAGGGCCATTGGTCGGCGCAGGAGTCTCGTCTTCTGATCAATTTGTTGGAGCTGAGAGCGATCAAGCTCTGTCTCCTCCGCTGGTCAGAGAGGCTGCACGGCCTCCCGGTTCGGGTTCAGTCGGACAACGCCACGGCTGTGGCGTACGTGGACCATCAGGGCGGAACAAGAAGCTCTGCAGCAGCGGCAGAGGCAGCCCACTTCCTAGGGTGGGCAGAGCTTCATGTGCTGGCAATCTCCGCCATCTACATTCCGGGCGTAGAAAATTGGAAGGCGGACTTCCTATGTCGCCAAAAGCTGGACCAGGGAGAGTGGTCCCTGCATCCAGAAGTCTTTCGCCAGATTTGCGAAAGGTGGGGCACGCCAGATGTGGATCTACTGGCGTCCAGATTCAATCACAAGGTGAAAAACCTTCGTGAGCAGGTCAAGGGACCCGTTGGTGGTGGCCTCGGATGCTCTGATGGCCCCGTGGTCCTGGTACAGGCTTCTGTATGCCTTTCCTCCTCTCAAGCTTCTACCGCGGTTACTGCGCAGGATAGAAGTGGAGGGAGTCACGACAATCCTGGTGGCCCTGGATTGGCCTCAGCGCCCTTGGTACGCCGATGTTGTGAGGATGGTAATAGATGTTCCCTGGCGACTTCCTCTTTTCGCAAAGATCTACTGTCGCAGGGCCCCATCTTGCACCCTGCTTTACCGTCACTGGCTTTGACGGCTTGGCTATTGAGTCCCGGGTGTTGAGGGACAGGGGAGTCTCTGAGTCAGTGATCCCCACTATGCTTAAGGTGCGCAAGTGTACTTCGAGCAAGATTTATCATTGCACCTGGAAGGCCTATATTGCCTGGTGCGAGTCGGAGGGTTGGAATCCCCGTTCCTTTGCAGTTGCCCGGGTGCTGGCCCTCCTTCAACAAGGCCTGGACCAAAAGTTGGTTTTGAGCACCCTCAAGGGCCAGATCTCCGCTCTGGCGTTCCTCTTTCAGCGTCCTTTGGCGACGCGTTCTTTGATCCCTCGTGTCATGTGGCTCCTCAGGTACGGTTGCCCCTGGCACCGTGGGACCTGAACTTGCAGAAACCGCCTTATGAGACGATCAGGGATATTCCCTTACAATTGCTGTCTCAGAAGGTCGCCTTCTTGGTGGCCATCACATCCGATAGGCGGGTGTCTGAGTTGGCAGCTTTGTCGTGTAGGTCTCCCTATTTGATCCTACATAAGGATAAGGCGGTGCTGTGTCCATCTCCTTCATTCCTTCCGAAGGTAGTCTCCTCTTTTCACATTAACGAGGACATTGTCCTCCCTTCCTTGTGTCCGCACCCGTCTCACCCTAAGGAGATTGCTCTGCATTCCTTGGATGTGGTGAGAGCATTGCGGGTGTATTTGGCAGCTACGGCTCCTTTTAGGAAGTTGGATGCGCTGTTTGTGCTGACGGATGGGCTGCGCAAAGGGTTGGCAGCTTCGTCGGCCACCGTTTCACGTTGGATCAGACAGACCGTGACCCATGCGTATACTGTTCGGGGCCAAGTACCCCCTTTTCCAGTCACGGCTCATTCCACCAGGGCGATTAGCACTTCCTGGGCGTATAGACACCAAGCATCGGTGTCTCAGGTGTGCAAGGCGGGTACTTGGGCCTCGGTGCACACTTTTGTTAAGTTTTACAAAGTTGATGTGTCAGCATCCGCGTATGTTGCTTTTGGCCGCAAAGTTTTACAGGCGGCGGTGTAGGCGCAGCTGGCGCCTTCCGAGAATTTCTGTGGGTACAGTTGTTATTGTTTGCCCGCCCCTCTGTTTGACACTGCTTTGGGACGTCCCCACGTGTCATGAAGAGAGGCTGCGTCTGTCAATGAACGTAAGAGAAAATAGGATTTTATTAAGAACTTACCGTAAAATCCTTTTCTCTGAGTTCATTGACAGACGCAGCTGTTACAAACTGATATGGTATGCAGGGCTGAGGGGTTATGTGCTGAGTGAGGACGGCCCCCTGGGGAGGGGCCAGCTTTGCTTTCTGAACTTTTGTTCTGCCTAGTCTACTCCTAGTTAAAGGTACATAACCCACGTGTCATGAAGAGAGGCTGCATCTGTCAATGAACTAAGAGAAAAGGATTTTACGGTAAGTTCTTAATAAAATCGTATTTTTTAGTTACCAACAATGACCTGAGTGGGTTTACTATTAAGTCTAATGAGTTCAAGAAAAGGAAATATTATTTGACAGACTTCAGCTTAAAACAGAGTTCTACCCAAAAGTGGAAGCTCTGCTTATCTGCTTCCCTCCCTCCCTCCAGTGCAACATTTGGCACCTTTCGGGGGGAGTGGTTACTTGTCAAAAACAGGTATCTGCTTCCCATTTCCGTGTAAGGTCGCCGCGGCGACCTACGTCAATTACAGCCCCTTCCCCCCGCTGCCTTCTGGGAGACACACACACGTCCCAGAAGACAGCGGGACCATTCAGAAAGTGCAGCACAACTCGCGCATGTGCATTTGGAAACAGGCTGTGAAGCTGCAGGGCTTCACTTCCGTTTCCCTTAGTAAGAATGCTGATGCCAGTACCCGAAGCTGATGGATGGGGTACCGACATTGTAGGCTCCCTGGACAGGTAAGTGTCCTTATATTAAAAGTCAGCAGCTATTTGTAGCTGCTAACTTTTAATTTTTCTCAATACAGACTGGAGCTCCTTGCGCATGCCCGGGAGTGACGTCACGCGACTCCGGCCAGTCACAGAGCCAGAGTCGCGGCCCCGGAAGGAACAGGGGCTGAAGATGGACGCCGCCAGCACAGGGGACACAGCTGGACGTCGCAGGCTTCGTTTGCAGGTAAGTGGCACATAATGGGCTACTATGCGATGCATAGTAGCCCATTATGCTTCTACTTTACAGGGTAATGTAGAGGAAGTAAACCCCAACTGGGTTTACTTCCTCTTTAATATGCTCTTGAATATAGCATCTTTCATTTGCTGGAACATACGCAAACCTGTGTATCAAAGTAAGGGCAGTATACATAATGTTTATGATTAGTTAAAGTAGAACAATGGCTTCCCATTAAAATAGATATGTGCTGCAGCAACTTTATAATTATTAATTATTATATAATTCTCCTTAGTCTCCCTGCAAAGTCTCACAAAAACCCACTGATCCTGCCAGTGAAGTCTACTTCATGCAGCTTCATAGGTTGGGGGAACAATGCTGCTGCACTGCTACTGAATTCAGAACCGCATCATCCGTCTTGTAGGCTGTGCCTTCTAGCGTTACAGTGAGATGAGAATATGTCGCAGGGAGTGTAACTATCAGCATCATCACTACTGACTCACAAGCTTGTAGCGCGTCAGTGAGCATCTGCCCACACCTAGTCCAGCCCACTGCTTTTGGCATTGACAGCACTGCCTCTGTTGCTGAAACCCTTCCACTGTGAGCTGCAGTATCTGGGATAGGGAATGTGCGAGACACAAATATAAGAGGATTTGGCTGACTCAAGAGAGGTAAAAGAAACATACTTTTTTATTTAGGCCTCATACACACGGGCGTAATAGCAAAAGGTCGGCAAAAATCGGCATCAAAACCGCGATATCGCCTGCGTTTTGCATCGGGGTTAACTGCGCGTTAATGAGCGTCAGCGCTACGTCACGTTTTGTTGAAAAAAACATTCCTCTGCTATTTTTGAACCTGAAAACGCCGGTGCTAAAAATGCCGGTTAGGCATTAGCGTTTTTTACAGCTCTCCATGTTATTCAATGGCCCCTTAAAAACGCTGACGTTTTTGAGCTGTAGATGGCGTCGGTGTTAGTGAGCTGAAAGTAGAACCCACGGCCAGCGTGTTCTGAGGCTGAAACGTTTTGGCGTTTTTGAGGCCGACGCCGCAAAACGCTCACTAACGCCGTACCATCGTTAACCAGCGTTTTTGACGCCAATGTTTTCAGGTTAAAAAATAGCAGAGGAATGTTTTTTTTTTAAAAAAAGCCTATTGACGCCGACGATAACGAACGCACATTAATGCTTATTAACGCCGATGCAAAACACTGAAAAAAACACAGATTTTTCCCTGACGTCGGGCCCGACGTTTTGCTTATTTTTTTTCATACGCCCTTGTGTATTATTTATTTATTTCAGGTACTTATATAGCGCCATCAATTTACGCAGCGCTTTACATATACAGTGCCGCCCATAATGATTCATACCCCTGGCAAATTTTGACTTAAAGTTACTTTTATTCAACCAGCAAGTAATTTTTTGACGGGAAATGACATAGGTGTCTCCCAAAAGATAATAAGATGATGTACAAGAGGCATTATTGTGGAAAAAAAACATCTCTCAGCTTTTATTTACATTTGAGCAAAAAGTGTCCAGATCAAAAATTATTCATAACCTTCACAAACTGTCACAGTCTGTGGGAAAATCAAAAGTTCTATACCATTCCAAATAGTCCAAGCTGTTCTAAAGCATCCTAATTACCCTGATTAATTGGGAACAGCTATTCTAATCAACTCAACAGGTGAAAAACAGCAGCTCTCTGCAGTTGGTTTGTGGACAGTCATTGCTAAGACAAAGGAGCTCAGTGAGGACCTGCGGCTGCGCATTGTGGCTGCTCACAAGTCAGGAAAGGACTACAAGGCCATTTCTAAATGTTTTCAAGTTCCAGTGGCTACAGTGCAAAGTATTATTAAAAAATACAAGATATTCCGCACTGTGGAAAATCTCAGAAGACGTGGTCGGAAGCCAAAAGTGACACCTGTGCTGGCCAGGAGGATAGTTAGAGAGGTGAAAAAGAATCCAAGGATCACCAAGGCCATCCTGGTGAATCTGGACTCTGATGGTGGCAATGTCTCAAGGCAGACAATCCAACGGACACTGCACACTGCTGGGTTCCACGGATGCAGACCAAGGAGGACGCCACTTCTCCAGATAAGGCACACAAAAGCTCGCTTGGCCTTTGTAAAAGCTCATCTGGACAAAGAATAAGACTTCTGGTCTTCTGTGTTATGGTCAGATGAAACAAAAATTGAATTGTTTGGTCACAATGATTCCTTCATTTGGCGTAAAAAAGGAGAAGCCTTCAACCCAAAGAGCACCATCCCCACTGTCAAACATGGTGGTGGGAACCTTATATTTTGGGGGTGTTTTTCAGCCAATGGTTCAGGGAACCAAATCACAGTAAACGGCACCATGAAAAAAGAGCAATACATGAGGATTCTCAACGACATCAGGCAGTCTGCAGAGAAGCTTGGCCTTGGGCACCAGTTGACATTTCAGCATGACAATGACCCAAAACACACAGCAAAAGTGGTGAAGAAATGGTTAGCAGACAACAACATTAACGTTTTGGAGTGGCCCAGCCAGAGTCCAGACTTGAATCCAATTGAGAATCTGTGGAGGGAGCTAAAGATCAGGGTGATGGCAAGAAGACCCTCCAACCTGAAAGATTTGGAGCTCATTGCTAAAGATGAATGGGCAAAAATACCTGTGGAGACATGCAAAAAGCTGGTCTGCAATTATAGGAAGCGTTTGATAGCTGTTTGAATGCTGTAATAGCCAATAAAGGCTTTTCTATTGATTATTGAGAAGGGTATGAATAATTTTGGACTGGACACTTTTTGCTCAAATGTAAATAAAAGCTGAGAAATGTTTTTTTTTCCACAATAATGCCTCTTGTACATCGTCTTATTATCTTTTGGGAGGCACCTATGTCATTTCCTGTCAAAAAATTACTTGCTGGTTGAATAAAAGTAACTTTAAGTCAAAATTTGCCAGGGGCATGAATAATTATGGGCAGCACTGTACATTGTACATTCACATCAGTCCATACCCTCAAGGAGCTTACAATCTAAGGTCCCTAACTCACTTACTCATACATACAAATACTAGGGCCAATTTAGACAGGATCTAGTTAACCTGCCAACATGTCTTTGAAATGTGGGAGGAAAACCGGAGTACCCTGAGAAAACCCATGCAGGCACAGGGAGCAAATGCAAACTCCAGACAGGTAATGTCGTGGTTGGGATTTGAACCCTAAATGTCGCTACGGCATTAATGCACGTTAGTGAGCGCTTTGCCAGCTCAGCGTCAAGAATGCCATAACCCTACTGCCTCGGAACGCGCGGGTCCTGCGTTTGATTTACAGCTTAAGAACGCCAACGTCATCTACAGCTCAAAAACGTCAGTGTTTGTATGGGGCCATTGAATAACATGGAGAGCTGCAAAAAATGCAGCGGTAAAAAACGTCTGGGTGTATGAGGCCTTATGAGGCTCTTGCATCACATAATAACTAGATTTGAGACCTGTTTAGACTGGATGCACGTTGGATGCACATTAATCATAGATTTTGTACTATAGCTACTATGAATGAAAACAATCTCTGAATGGAGAATGAATGAAAAGTCCACCTCCTCTATTCAGAGATCGTTTTTCATTTCTAAAAGCTATAGTACAACTTCTATGAATGGAGGAGAACAGAAAGAGTAGGCATAGTCAGCATTCTTGAGTGCAAATGACAGGTCCTTCGGCTCTATTACAGTGCCTTGAAAAATAATTCATACCCCTTGACATTTTCCTTTATTTTTTCATGTTACAACCAAAAACGTAACTGTATTTTTTTTAGAATTTCATGTGATAGATCAACACTATGAGGTTTATTTACTAAAGGCAAATCCACTCTGCACTACAAGCGCACTGCAAGTGCACTTGGAAGTACACTTAGAATTGCAGTTGCTGTAGATCCGTGGGGGACATGCAAGGAAAGTAAAAAACAGCATTTTTGCTTGCACATGATTGGATGAAAAAATCAGCAGAGCTTCCCCTCATCTCCCCTCAGATCTAAAGGACTGCACTTCCAAGTGCACTTGTAGTGCAGAGTGGATTTGCCTTTAGTCAAACAACCCCAAAGTGGCACATAATTGTGAAGTGAAAGTAAAATGATAAATGGTTTTCAATTTTTTTTTACAATTAAATATCTGAAAAGTGTGGCCTGCATTTGTATTCAGCCCCCCTGAATCAATACTTTGTAGAACCTCCTTTCACTGCAATTACAGCTGCAAGTATATTTGGGGATGTCTCTACCAGCTTTGCACATCTAGAGAGTGACATTTTTGCCCATTCTTCTTTGCAAAATAGCTCAAGCTCTGTCAGATTGGATGGAGAGCGTCTGTGATCAGCAATTTTCAAGTCTTGCCACAGATTCTCAATTGGATTTAGGACTGGACTTTGACTGGTCCATTCTAACACATGAATATACTTTGATCTAAACCATTCCATTGTAGCTCTGGCTGTATCTTTATGGTCGTTGTCCTGCTGGAAGGTAAACCTCCGCCCCAGTCTCAAGTCTTTTGCAGACTCTAACTGGTTTATTTCTAAGATTGCCCTGTATTTGGCTCCATCCATCTTCCCATCAACTCTGACCAGCTTCCCTGTCCCTGTTGAAGAAAAGCATCCACACAACATGATGCTGTCACCACCATGTTTCACAGTGGGGATGCTGTGTTCAGTGTGATGTGCAGTGTTCGTTTTCCGCCATACATAGCGTTTTGCTTTTAGGCCAAAAAGTTTAATTTTGGTCTCATCTGACCAGAGCACCTTCTTCCACATGTTTGCTGTGTCCCCTACATGGCTTCTCACAAACTGCAAATGGGACTTCTTATGGCTTTCTTTCAACAATGTCTTTCTTCTTGCCACTCTTCCATAAATGCCAGATTTGTGGAGTGCAGGAATAATAGTTGTCCTTTGGACAGATTCACCTGAGCTGTGGATTTCTGCAGCTCCTCTAGAGTTACCATGGGTGTCTTGGCTGCTTCTCTTATTAATGCTCTCCTTGCCAGTCCTGTCAGTTTAGGTGGATGGCCATGTCTTGGTAGGTTTGCAGTTGTGCCATACTTTCCATTTTCAGATGATGGATTGAACAGTGCTTTCTGAGATGTTCAAAGCTTGGGATATTTTTTTATAACCTAACCTTGCTTTAAACTTCTCAACAACTATATCACTGGCCTTTCTGGTGTGTTCCTTGGCCTTCATGATGCTGTTTGTTCGCTACGGTGCTCTAACAATCCTCTGAGGGCTTCACAGAACAGCTGTATTTATACTGAGATTATATTACACACAGGTGGGCTCTATTTACTAATTAGGTGATTCTGAAGGCAATTGGCTCCACTAGATTTTAGTTAGGGGTATCGGAGTAAAGGTGGCTGAATATAAATGCCCGCCACACTTTTCAGATATTAATTTGTAAAAAGATTTGAAAACCATTTATCATTTTACTTCCACTTCACAATTATGTGCCACTTTGTGTTGGTCTATCTCTATCACATAAAATCCCTATAAAATCCATTTATGTTTTTGGTTGTAACATGACAAAATGTGGAAAATTTCAAGGGGTATAAATACTTTTTCAAGGCACTGTAACTCCCACTGCATGTGTAGCTTACAGCATTGGGGTAGTGGGGGATTGAAAGAAAATTATTTGAACTAAACCAGGGTGGATTTGATTTAAACAAGTCGATTAAAATCACAATTTAAATCATGGTTTAAATCACTAGTAAAAAGGCTTGATTTAAATCAACTTGATTTAAATCATATTTTTTGAAGAGCAGCTGCCTTCTCTGTCCCACAGCGGCTCCTCCTCTGACCCGCTGTTGACTCACCGACAGTCCCATTCACTTTAATGGGACGGCTGGTGATGCGGCAGTGACACAACAAGATGAGGGATGTGGCGGCAGCAGGTGAGTGGTTGCCCGCTAACAGGCGCTGCCATGATGGATCTGAAATGACAGGTGCTCTTTAAATATAAGGGCTTATTCTTGCTGGTAGTTAGAATCTTTAATATTTGCAAACAAAATGAAGGTTTCCTATTTAGAATAATAAGCTGTCAGGTTTGTAAAACAGCGATAACAGAACCAATTCAATCATACAGTTTGAAGTGTACATAGATTTGCAAAAAAATGGGATAAAAGGAATATTCCTGAAATGTGTTTTATCTCATGGTTACTGTGAAATATGTGTGAATGCGTCAATGCAGTGCATGTTATCTCAGATTACAGAGCTTGGATTCATTGAATGAGTTTACCAAAAATGTAAATATTGCAGAATATACAGCCTCATGCTACATAACTAAGCTCCATTTCATGCTGAAGAAGCTAAATTATTAATGTGTCTTGAATAGAAAACTATCTTTAGATTATTACTTCAAAAACATTTTATTAAAATAAATTTGATGAAAAATTAAAAATATTGATTTAAATTTAAAAAAAATCTGATTTTTAAAAAACATTTTTAAATTAAAATCATTGATTTTTATCCACCCTGAACTAAACGAAGAGTCAGCTCAGCAGCATAATGAACACATCTGATAGTGAGCCTTGTTCCTTGCGCTGTGTTTTTTACTAAACTTACATTTGAATAACACTAGCCTTTTCTCAATCGTTCATTGACAGACGCAGCCTCTCATTCTTGACATGTGGGGTTTATGCAGCTTTCACTAGGAGTGGACTAGGCAGAACAAAGTTCAACTCAAAGCAAGCACAGCCCCTCCCAGGGGGCAGTCCTCACTCGCATAACCCCTCCAGCCCTGCTTCAGCAAACTAGTTTTTTATGCCTAGTGCAAGGAGTTGAACCTGGCTCCCTGCTGGGATCTGCGGTTCCCCGTTGCTTTTTTTATTTCATTTCTTTTTTCAAGAAAGTCTGATAGAAGAATACAATCAAGCAGCCGACTGGGTAACAGGCTGGATATCCTAGATCCAGGGAGTCTCCCCAGCGTGGTCGACGGATGCGAGCCGACCCTTAGCTGTACGCGGGGTCGGCCGCGTTGGGCCTCGTTCCGTGCGAGGCGGCCGGTGGGTTAAACGTCCCGCCAGCGCACCTAAGACCGGGCACCCCGTGTCCGTGTCACGGGTGCCGCATGGCCGGCAGCTCCCCGTTTCAGTGGGATGGCAGGACTGCCATGGGTGGCTACCTGTTGCGCCCGCCCAGAGTGGTGAGTACGATCCTCCCCACCCTCCTCCGTCGGAGGGTGAGGGGATTAGGGGGGGCGACGAGCGGTGTTCCCCTTTTAGGGCCTGGTCGTTCGCGTTCCGTCCATCCGTTTGGATGCCCCCCCCACCGGAGCTGTAATCCTCCCTGCCTGCATAGGTCCCCCTCTGTGGTAGCGGCCGCCATCCTCCTGTATCCGGCCACATGGTCGCACGGCCGCCATTTTCCTGTGGCCGGCTGTGTGTTATACACGGCCGCCATTTTCCCGGAGTCGGCCGTGTATAATATTTTCTTGGAGCCGGCCGCATGTTTTTTAGTAGCGGCCGCCATTTTGCAGTGGACGGCCTCTAGTGCCTATGGCGGACATTTTGGTGTGGTCCATGTATGCTGAGGGGCGGCCCTGCTTCTCCTGGCGTGCTTACAGGCCGGAAGAGAGCTCTCTACTCGTGGGGATCATGAGCAGAGGGACAGGCAGCTACAGCAGCACAGCTCCTGGGGCGGTGGGTGAGTCCTCCTGGGAACCTCTGAGGGCCCCAAGGCAGCGACTGCGGGGGAGGTTTGGCAGTACACTTACTTCCGGTGTCACACGGGGTGCGGGCTATGGCGGCTGAAGCTGGGGCTTCCCAGCCAGGGGTCTCCGGTAGGGACCAGGCAGCGCTTGGACCGGCGGTCCCGCTGCACACCTTGACGGCCCTCCTGGAGGGATATTTCTCCCAGGCAGAACCGATCCGTGACTGGGTGGTGATCAAACGGCCACCTCCTCCTATGTCCTCTGGAGAGGACTCGGAGCCGGAGGGGGGCTCCGCGGTGTCGGGGACCCCCCTAGAGCTGTCGGAAGGTGAACTCGGAGATCCCTCGGATGAAGAGGAGGAGCCCTCGGGGGCCACTGCGGCTCGTGAACGGCTCTGGTGGGGTCCTTGGTTTCAGCGGTACGTGAGACGCTGAAGCTGGGCTCGGCTGTGATCCCGGGGGCGCCGTACGCTTCTGGGTCGCATAAACCGGCCCGGGTGCCTAAGGCGTTCCCCTATTTGTTGTACTTTGATCAGTTTGTTTACAAGGAGTCCTCAGGGGTCGTTCGCCATGCCTAAACAATTTTCTGTGCGTTATCCCTTTGAGGATACCCTGCTGCAGAAGTGGAAGTCCCCGACGGTGGATCTGTTGGTGGCCCGACTGAACAAGGCGACCACTATCCCGATGGAGGGCTCTCCATCTTTCAAGGACCCAGCCAACAGGAGGACTGAGGCGGTGTCCAAGGCCATGTTCCTGGTCGCGGGGTCAGCTATGCAGCCAACCCTGGCGTCTGCGCTGGTGGCACAGGCACTTACGGAATGGGCGACTATTGTGCAACAGGCTCTAGTGACTCTCCAGGCCCCTCCGGAACCTGTGCAGATTGCAGACCAGTTGATTCAGGGACTGAAGTATCTCTGTGATGCGGCCCCTGACATGGCCCCCATGCTGTCAAAACTGTCCATGTTCGCAATTGTCATTAGACGGCTGTTATGGCTGCGTTGCTGGTCAGGAGACCAGGCGTTAAAGAAGGGCCTGACGGACCTGCCTTTTGAAGAGGGTCGCCTTTTTGGGGCTTCCCTCGATGAAATCATCAAGGATTACACTGGAGGGAAGAGTACTTTTCTTCCGGAGCCCAGGCGGGGCAAGTAGCCCCGGCGCAGGGCGGGCCCTTCCTTCTCTGCGCAAAAGAGGTTTTTTCGTGCACCACGCACCTCGAACAAGGGTTCTCAGCCCGCTAAGGCCCCAGCCGGGGGCCAGAAGCATCCGTGGCAGAAAAGGCAGAGGAGAAGTCCTCTGCATGATGGGTCGCCCCCCACCCGCGGTTCGGGTGGCGGGATGGCTCTTACGGTTCGCGGACCGGTGGACCTCGCGCATCTCAGATCTCTGGGTGCGCAAGGTGGTTTAGTCCAGGTACAAGATAGAGTTCCGTACCCAACCCCTGGACAGGTTCTTCGCCTCCAATCTGAGCCTTCCCCCGGAACGGCTGCAGGCCCTGTTCCGGGCCATGCACGCCCTGCTCCATCAGGGGGTGTTTGTCCCGGTTCCGGCTGTGGAACGTTTCAGCGGTTTTTATTCCAATCTTTTTGTAGTTCCGAAAAAAGACAGGACCAGGCCTGTCCTGGACCTGAAGGCTCTCAACTTTGTGAGGGCGTGGAAATTCAGGATGGAATCTGTCCGCTCTGTGGTGGCGGCTCTTTGGCAAGGAGATCCTGGCCTCTCTGGACTTAAAGGATGCGTATATACACGTGCCTATATGTGTACACCAGCAGCGTTTCCTGCGCCGTTCGGTCTGGCCTCTGCCCCTCGGGTCTTCACCAAGCTCTTGGCCCCGGTGCTGGCTCTGCTGAAGGCAGAGGGGCATAGCAGTGGTGGCATATCTCGACGATCTGCTCAGGTTTTGCATGCGGGTATTGGGGCTGATGGTCTCCTCCTTCGAGGCGGTGCCCTATGCCCAGAGTCACACCCGGCTCCTGCAGCAGGCAATCCTGCTGTGGTGGGACAAGTCTCCGTTCTCCCTGGATCGTGTGATCAGTTTGGATCACCGGACTTGAAGCTCCCTCACCTGGTGGCTACGGGCCCCGACCTTGGAGCAGGGGAGGTCGTTTCTTCCCCTGGACTGGACGGTGGTCACGACAGATGTCAGCCTGCACGGCTGGGGAGGGATCCTGGGGCGGTTGTTGACCCAGGGGCCCTTGGTCTCCGGAAGAGTCCCGTCTCAGGATCAATGTGATGGAACTGCGAGCGATCAGGCTTTGCATCTCCCACTGGTCGGGGAGGCAGCACGGGCGTCCTGTTCGGGTCCAGTCAGACAACGCCACGGCGGTGGCTTATGTGAACCATCAGGGCGGAACGAGAAGTGCAGCAGCAGCGGCAGAAGTGGCCCACATTCTGCGGTGGGCAGAGCTTCACGTGCCGGCAATCTCCGCCGTTCACATCCTGGGTGTAGAGAACTGGCAGAGTGGTCCCTGCATCCGGAGGTGTTCCGCCAGATTTGTCAGGGTGGGGCACGCCAGACGTGGATCTCCTGGCGTCCCGGCTCAACCGTAAAGTGCAGGCCTTCGTGAGCAGAACAAGGGATCCGCTGGCAGACATGGCGGATGCCCTTGTGGCTCCGTGGTCTCGGTACCGGCTGCTTTATGCCTTCCCTCCACTCCCGTTACTCCCACGCCTGCTGTGCAGGGTAAAGGCGGAAGGGATCCCAACCATTCTGGTAGCGCCAGAATGCCTTGGCGTCCTTGGTACGCCGACTTGGTGCGGATGGTGGTCGACGTCCCCTGGCGGCTCCCGCTTTGCGAGGACCTGCTCTCTCAGGGGCCCATCTTGCACCCTGCTTTACCAGCGCTGGCTTTAACGGCCTGGCTATTGAGTCCCAGGTGTTAAAGGATAGGGGACTCTCTGAGTCTGTCATTCCCACTATGCTCAAGGCATGTAAGGCCACTTCGCGGATGATCTATCACCGCACATGGAAGGCCTACATTGCTTGGTGCGAGGGGTTGGAACCCCCGTTTCTTTCTCGGTGGCTCGGGTGCTGGCCTTCCTTCAGCAAGGCCTAGATCTCAAGCTAGCATTGAGCACGCTTAAGGGGCAGATTTCTGCCCTAGCAATTCATTTTCAGCATCCCTTGGCGACGCATTCCCTATTTTGTACCTTTGTCCAGGGGGTTCGTAATGTCTCTCCCTAGGTTCGGTCACCTTTGGCGCTGTGGGACCTTAATCTGGTCCTTTCTGTGCTACAGAAGCCGCCTTTCGAACATATCAGGGAAATTTCCCTGCAACTGCTAACGCAGAAAGTGGCCTTTCTGGTGGCAATAACATCCGCTAGGTGGGTGTCTGAGCTGGCGGCTCTGTCCTGTAGGTCCCCGTACTTGGTCCTGCACAGGGACAAGGCGGTTTTGTGTCCCTCTCCCTCCTTCTTACCAAAGGTGGTCAATGAGGACATTGTCCTTCCTTCGCTGTGTCTGCGCCCGTCTCATCCTAAGGAGACTGCCTTGCACTCCCTGAATGTGGTTAGGGCGTTGCGAGTTTATCTAGCAGCCACGGCCTAGTTTCGGAGGTCCGATTCGCTTTTTGTTGCGGTGGGACTGGCGGCCTCGTCGGCCACCATTTCCCGTTTGATACGTCAGACAGTGACTCATGCGTATGCTGTTCAGGGCCAGGAGCCCCCCTTTCCAGTCACGTCACTCTACCAGGGCGATTAATAGTTCCTGGGCTTTCCGACACCAGGCGTCGGTTTCTCAGGTGTGCAAGGTGGCCACTTGGACCTTGGTGCACACTTTTTCTAAGTTTTACAGAGTTGATGTTGCAGATTCTTCTGATGCTGCTTTTCGGCCGCAAAGTTTTGCAGGCTGTAGTGTGAGGCGCGTCTGGCACCTCCCTGAGAACTCTTTTGTTGGGCACTGTTGTTCTTGTTGCCCACCCCTCGTTGTGACACTGCTTTGGGACATCCCCACATGTCAAGAATGAGAGGCGTCTGTCAATGAACGATTGAGAAAATAGGATTTTTTGACTTACCGTAAAATCCTTTTCTCTGAGTTCATTGACAGACGCAGCACCCACCCCTCTTTGTTTGAGTTTGTGCTGCTTGCTACGAACTGGTTTGCTGAAGCAGGGCTGGAGGGGTTATGCGAGTGAGGACTGCCCCCTGGGAGGGGCTGTGCTTGCTTTGAGTTGAACTTCGTTCTGCCTAGTCCACTCCTAGTGAAAGCTGCATAAACCCCACATGTCAAGAATGAGAGGCTGTGTCTGTCAATGAACTCAGAGAAAAGGATTTTACAATAAGTCAAAAAATCCTATTTTTCGTTTTTTTACTATAAATTTATTTTAAGTCAAAAGTTAGCCACGAATTATAACATGGGGGCTACAGGACTGAAGAGATGAAAAGTGAAAAATGTACTTTTGAGAGGGCATGTATGAGCTTTGCACTGGTTTCTTCTCTCTATTTTTTTCTATTTTTTGTGTTGCTTGATTCTTGTAGTTTCTCTTACCTTTTGTCATCCCTTTCTTCTTCTTTTTCCACTGCCCTAACATTGGACTTTTTCTATTGTAAAGGTTAAAGGTCTGTCAGTTGGTACCATAATAATACACCGGAGACAATTGTTACATTTAAAGTGATATTTATATAGCACCGGCCATTATGCAGCTCTTTACATAAATATTGTACATTCACATCAGTCCCTAACCTCAAGGATCTTACAATCCAAGGTCCCTAACTCACATTCATATATATACTAGGGACAATTTAGACAGGATACAATTAACCTACCAGCGTGTCTTTCATTTACTGGAAAAGTGTGAAAGAAAGTTATGAGAGTTTTGTAACTGAAATCTAAAATTTAGATTTAGGAATCTATTCTCAGCCTTATTCTAATATAATCATCAAAGTCCTGGGTACTAACAAAAGCCAAGGTGGTCGGATATAGCAGGTAAAAAAATAAGGTTTTTCAGGATTTTGTAAAGGGAAATTGGTAATTAGAAAATGCAAAACAGTTGTAAATATCCAAGTAGTGGCGGACAACTTAAATGACCTGGTCGTGTAAAAAAGGCAGGAAAAGTATAGATTTTTTTAAGGAAATTCAGGAGGCAGAAGAATAAGAAAGACCAAGTATTGGATGGCTTAATGAAGTGGAAGAGGACCAAATAGAGCTATGAGTCAGTAAATGGAGATGTTAGCAGTAAAATGAGGTAAGAAAATGCAAGAGGCTGGGTCCCATCAAGGGCTGCAGTGGGCAAGAGAGTCTGTCTATTATCCATGTACCTTTTTCCTGACAGTCATCTATTAAAATGTAGTACAAATATTAAAATATAAAATGACCAAAAATATCAATTGAAAAGTTCTTATATATATCGGAACAGGGCAGATTTATTCAGATAAAACAAAATCAATGCTTCCACTGTAAATAATGGCAAATGATCTATTCCATGCTTTAGAAAAGTCCCCTTCTAGTATTAATATACATAAGCAGTTACTTTCGTATATGGTTTTCATTTCCTATTTTTCTAGAAAACATTCTGTATTCAAATTATGTCTTTTTCAGGTCCGGGGAAATAAAGGGGAAGTTCTGTATGTTTTAGATGCCACAAATCCACGCCATTCCAATTGGTTGCGCTTTGTCCATGAGGCACCATCACAGGAGCAGAAGAACTTGGCAGCTATCCAGGTCACTTTTCATTAAATACCTTAATTTGATGGGCATTCTGTTTTCTAACTTGTGCTATTTCCTATTGCAAATAGTTTACATTTTATTTAGTATAAGACTTAGTTATGTTTATTTGTGTAATGATATATAATATTTCTCTTAGGCTCGGTTCACACTTAGGCGACTTGCAATCCGACTTGTGTCGCTCCAAGTCGCCTCAAGTCGCTTGACATGCGAAATCCCATTGAAATGAATGGGAGCCGTCTTAATATACACCACTGAAGTCGTTCCAACTTCAAGGCGACTTCAGAAAAGGTTCCTGTACTACTTCAACGCGATTTCTATCCGACTTTTGTCCATAGAATTCAATGGAAGTTGCCTCCAAGTCAGATCCCCATCTATACTGAAGCGACTTTACAGGAAAAAGAAAAGAATTTACAGTTACTCCCCCCGAATCACCCAGGCAACCCCCCTCCCTCCCTTCTCTGATTGGCCACAGGCAAAGGCGACTGGCATGGCGGTCACTTTAAGTCGCATTGTAAGACACCCAAAGTCACGCTGAAGTCACCTTGAAGTCACGTTCAAATCGCCTAGCAAAGTCGTCCCTGAAGTCGGATCGCCTATGTGTAAACCGAGCCTCATATATTAGTATGGAATTTAGGTCCATAGCATGTGGTATGGCATGTTAAAAGTTAGGGAGATATAAAGGCTCTTTTTTCCAGTTAAAGCGGAGTTCCGCCCAAAAATGGAACTTCCACTGATCGGATTCCTCCCCCCTCCAGTGTCACATTTGGCGCCTTTTGAGGGGAAGCAGATACCTGTCTTTGACAGGTATCCTGTCCCCACTTCCGGGAGGCCAGGCCGCTGAGAATTATGTCAGCAGCCCGGCTACCTCCTCCCTCCTCGCTCTGCTACTGGCTCCAGGGGCCAGTAGTAGAGCAAAGCAGTGACTCGCGCATTCGCAGTAGGACCCGGTGTGAAGCCGTAATGGTTCACTGCTGGGTTCCCTTACCCTCAATGGCAGCAGCAGTACCCGACAGCTGATGGAAACATCAGCTGCGGTGCCAACATCGCTGGACTCCAGGACAGGTAACTGTCGTATTATTAAAAGTCAGCAGTTACAGTATGTGTAGCTGCTGGCTTATTATTTTTTTAGTTCTGGGCGGACCACCGCTTTAAGTGTTTATCTAGTGAAATAATTAAAAGTATTTTCAATAGCACTTCAACCTGTTTTGTACCATTCTCTTTCAATCCTTCCCACAGTAATAACAGGCAGACTGGGATAAAAATTGGCAGCACTGTAAGCCAATCAGGCTATTGCATTGTCCAGCGCTGTGTTTCTAATAAACTGAGCTTTTTGATTTGAAAACAGAGCACAGGGATGACCTCAGTAGTGAGCTGTGCTCCTTTACTAGATAATAAAAGTCTTGGCCAGTCTTGAACCAGATATCTAGATTAAAAACAGGTAAACAAAATGACAAATTCTTGACAGGTAAGGCGGTTCATGTATATGTATTTCAACTGTGTTTTTAACAGTTTAACAACATGAATGAAATGAACATTTTTGACTTATGTGCAGTATGTAACTGAATAACTGAAAGTTATAGAATGAAATGTGCATTGGTAGTAAAGACATTATTAAAATCATGTACGCATGTATTGCTTAAAATACAATATATTACTATTTTGCATACATTTTATTAATCATACCATGCTTGCTTAATGCTTAGTACTGTGCTATGGAACCGGACTCTGATAAATGTACAAAAAACAGTTCAGAATAGAATTATCAAACTTAAGAACTAAAATGCGGTGACTAAATTTGATATTTAGCATTTGTGGATAGTGCACCAGTATCCTTAACTTACGGGGCTTCATAAGTTGTAGATTTTTTTGTAAGTTGCTTTTGTTAATAAATAATTTCCCTCCAATATAGTGGGGGTGGTAGTGGGGGAAGGAGAGTTAGTAGGATAGAATTATCACTGCAGATAGGAATTTTAATGGGAAGTGGGCCCAGGGAGCTGCATGGCAAGAGGGTAGCATTACTGGTAGTGTGGTTTAAAAGCAACAAATGTATGTGTGGTCACTGGGGGTGAGACACCGTGTCTACTCAGCATGCAAAAAATATTATAACATCTTAAATAAATAAAGTGAAAAAAGTGCTTATAGTGCTTACAAGTGCTTGATGTCTTAAAAAAGGTATCTGCGCTTGTAAAACTTTGAAAAACACAACGGGCTGAGTGAACAAAATGATCACCTTGAACAATACAACCAAATATACATATATATATAACCAAATATATACAGTACTTGCAAGTATTAATCAATCCAACAAGGAAGTAACAATAATATATTAATATGTAAAAAAGTTCATAACAACTTAGATAAATGAAGTGAAAAAGGTGCACTATATGCACCTTCCTTGTTGTGTTTTTGAAAGTTTTACAAGCACAGATACCTTTTTTAAGACATCAAGCACTTGTAAACACTATAAGCACTTTTTTCACTTTATTTATTTAAGATGTTATAATATTTTTTGGTGTTCACATTTGTACAATTGTTATTTCTCTGTTGGATAGATTATTCAATACCCGCAAGCGCTGTATATTTTTGGTTATATCTTTTTAAGGTGATCATTTCACCTTCAACGTTTTCTAAGTTTTTCCTTTTTTTCCACAAGCGCAAATATAATTTTTTTCTGTTTTCCTACTCAGCATGCAATACATGTTTTTTTATGCATTCTTTATTTAGAAAAGCTTTTACAAAAAAAAAACATTTCAGTACAGCAGACAGAGTTGCAAATATTCTTAAATTACACATTGGGCAATTACATAAGACAGTCCCGTGGTCCAATAATAAAGATGACACTAGGCAGGGGTGGTACCATGTACAGTCTCCCATGGTGGACTCCTCAGGAACATTCAACAATAGATGTGTTGTGACAGACAATAAAAAAGGAGTAAAGAAGAAAGAGAAAAGAAGGCAACCTCAGAGAGGCTCCTTGGGACAAGCCATAATGGGCCATACTTCAAGCTAAAAAAAAACCCTGAATTTACCATAGTCAGTGATTGATATTCAGATAGGTAAAGAGAGCAGGAAAGAAACACAAGTGGAGCAGAAAAGGGAGGGAGGGGCATAGGGAATGGGAAATTGTGTTTTGGGGAAAGGTATACAGCAGCAAACAATCAAGGGGCCCTGAGAGATCAGAGGGGTGCAATGTGTTGTCACTCGGGAAAGATCACTATAGGCTGTCTCCAACCCATTGAGGGCAGGGTCTACTCTTCCGAATAGATGAAGCCCAACCAATAAAGCCACATTTTATTTAATTTATTGGACATCCCTTTGAGAGAGCTGATTAAATCTTCCATGTGATAGATATCTTCAATGTGGATGAGCCAATGCCGGATTGTGGGCGATGAGGGAGATTTCCATACAGCTGGAATGCAAGAGCGAGCTGCGTTAACCAAATGAATTGTAACTGAGTTTTTAAATGTTTTGGGCTAGTGTTTGCACTTGGGTCCAGAAGTTATGTAGTTGAGTGCACAATCAAAATATATGCAACGCCAACAACTATCCAGGATGAACACCTTAACAGTATATGTACAGTATCTCACAAAAGTGAGTACACCCCTCACATTTTTGTAAATATTTTATTCTATCTTTTCATGTGACAACACTGAAGAAATGACACTTTGCTACAATGTAAAGTAGTAAGTGTACAGCTTGTATAACAGTGTAAATGTGCTGTCCCTCAAAATAACTCGACACACAGCCATTAATGTCTAAACCACTGACAACAGAAGTGAGTACCCCCCTTAGTGAAAATGTCCAAATTGGGCCCAAAGTGTCAATATTTTGTGTGCCACCATTTTTTTCCAGCACTGCCTTAACCCTCTTGGGCATGGAGTTCACCAGAGTTTCACAGGTTGCCACTGGAGTCCTCTTCCACTTCTCCATGACGACACCACCTTCTGTTTGAGGATGCCCAACAGATGCTCAATAGGGTTTAGGTCTGGAGACACGCTTGGCCAGCCCATCACCTTTACCCTCAGCTTCTTTAGCAAGGCAGTGGTCATCTTGGAGGTGTGTTTGGCGTAATTCTCATGTTGGAATACTGCCCTGTGGCCCAGTATCTGAAGGGAGGGGACCATGCTCTGCTTCAGTATGTCACAGTACATGTTGGCATGCATGGTTCCCTCAATGAACTGTAGCTCCCCAGTGTCGGTAGCACTCATGCAGCCCCAGACTATGACACTCCCAATACCATGCTTGACTGTAGGCAAGACACACTTGTCTTTTGTACTCCTCACCTGGTTGCCGCCACACACGTTTGACACCATCTGAACCAAAAGATTATCTTGGTCTCATCAGACCACAGGACATGGTTCCAGTAATCCATGTCTTTAGTATGCTTGTTTTCAGCAAACTGTTTCCTGGCTTTCTTGTGCATCATCTTTAGAAGAGGCTTCCTTCTGGGGCGACAGCCATGCAGACTAGTTTGATGCAGTGTCCGGCGTATGGTCTGAGCACTGACAGGCTGACCCCCTGCCCCTTCAACCTCTGCAGAAATGCTGGCAGCATTCATACATTTATTTCCCAAAGACAACCTCTGGATAAGACGCTGAGCACGTGCACTCAATTCCTTTGGTCAACCATGGTGACTGGCTGTTCTGAGTGGAACTTGTCCTGTTAAACCACTGTATGGTCTTGGCCACCGTGCTGCAGCTCACTTTCAGGGTCTTGGCAATCTTCTTATAGCCTAGGCCATCTTTATGTAGAGCAACAATTCTTTTTCTCAATCGTTCATTGACAGACGCAGCCTCTCATTCTTGACATGTGGGGTTTATGCAGCTTTCACTAGGAGTGGACTAGGCAGAATGAAGTTCAACTCAAAGCAAGCACAGCCCCACCCAGGGGGCAGCTCTCACTCGCATAACCCCTCCAGCCCTGCTTCAGCAACTCAGTTTTTATGCCTAGTGCAAGGAGTTGGACCTGGCTCCCTGCTGGGATCTGCGGTTCCCCGTTGCTTTTTTTCTTTCTTTTCTTTTTTCAAGAAAATCTGATAGAAGAATACAATCAAGCAGCTGGCTGAGTGACAGGCTGGATACCCTAGATCCAGGGAGTCTCCCCAGCACTGCCGACGGATGCGAGCCGACCCTTAGCTGTAAGCGCCAGCGCGCCTAGGACCGGGCACCCCATGTCCGTGTCACGGGTGCTGCATGGCCGGCAGCTCCCCCCATTTCGGCGGGGTGGCAGGACTGCCCCGGGTGGCTACCCGCTGCGCCCGTCCAGAGCGGTGAGTATGATCCCCCCCACCCCTCCATCTGAGGGCGGGGGGATTAGGGAGGGCGATGGGTGGTGCCCCCCTTTTTTTCCCCTTTTAGGGCCCGGCCGTTCGCTGTCTGTCCATTCGTTCGGATGCCCCCCCCACCGGAGCTGTAGTCCTCCCTGCCTGCGTAGGTCCCCCTCTGTTGTAGCGGCCGCCACCCTCCTGTATCCAGCTGCATGGTCGCACGGCCACCATTTTCCTGTGGCCGACCGTGTGTTGTACACGGCCGCCATTTTCCCGGAGGCGGCCGTGTGTTGGCTCGGCCGCCATTTTCTTGTAGCCGGCCACATGTTTTCAGTATCAGCCGCCATTTTGCGGTGGCCGACAGCAGTGTTCGGCCTCTAGTGCCTATGGGGGCCATTTTGGTGTGGTCCATGTATGCTGAGAGGCGGCCCTGCTTCTCCTGGCGTGCTTACAGGCCGGAAGAGAGCTCTCTACACGTGGAGATCGTGAGCAGGGGTACAGGCAGCTACAGCAGCACAGCTCTTGGGGCAGTGGGTGAGCCCTCCTGGGAACCTCTGAGGGCCCCAAGGCGGTGACTGTGGGACGGTTTGGCGGTACACTTATTTCTGGTGTCACACGGGGTGCGGGCTATGGCGGCTGAAGCTGGGGCTTCCCAGCCAGGGGTTTTCGGCGGGGACCAGGCGGAGCTTGGACCGGTGGTCCCGCTGCACACCTTGACGGCCCTCCTGGAGGGATATTTCTCCCGGAACCGATCCATGACGGGGGTGTGGCGAGCAAATGACCACCTCCTCCTCTGTCCTCTGGGGAGGACTCGGAGCTGGAGGGGGGCTCCGCGGGGTTGGGGACCCCCCTAGAGCTGTCGGAGGGTGAACTCGGGGACCCTTCGGGGGCCACCGCGGCTCGTGAATGGGCTCTGGTGGGATCCTTGGTTTCAGCGGTACGTGAGATGCTGAAGCTGGGCCCAGCTGCGAGCCCAGGCGCCTAAGGCGTTCCCCTATTTGTCGTACTTTGATCAGTTTGTTTACAAGGAGTGGCAGCATCCTCAGGGGTCGTTTGCCATGCCAAAAAGTTTTTCTGTGCGTAATCCCTTTGAGGATACCTTGTTGCAGAAGTGGAAGTCCCCAACGGTGGATCCGTCGGTGGCCCGACTGAACAAGGCGACCACTATCCCGATGGAGGGCTCTCCATCTTTCAAGGACCTGGCTGATAGGAGGACTGAGGCGGTGTCCAAGGCCATGTTCCTGATCGCGGGGTCGGCTATGCGGCGCTGGGGGCACAGGTGCTTACGGAATGGGCGACTATTGTGCACCAGGCTCTGGTGACTCTCCAGGCCCCTCTGGAACCTGTGCAGATGGCAGACCAGTTGATTCAGGGACTGAAGTATCTCTGTGATGCAGCCCTTGACATGGCCCCCATGCTGTCAAAACTGTCTATGTTTGCAATCGTCATTAGACGGCTGTTATGGCTACGTTGCTGGTCAGGAGACCAGGTGCCAAAGAAGGGCCTGACGGACCTGCATTTTGAAAGGAGTCACCTTTTTGGGGCTTCCCTCGACTAAATCATCAAGGATTACACTGGGGGGAAGAGTACTTTTCTTCCGGAGCCTAGAAGGGGCAAGGAGCCCCGGCGCAGGGGGCTTCTCTGCGCAAAGGAGGTTTTTATGTGCACCACGCACCTGAACAAGGGTTCTCAGCCCGCCAAGGCCCCAGCCGGGGGCCAGAAGCATCCCTGGCAGCGCAAATCCGAAAAGGCGGAGGAGAAGTCCTCCTCCGCATTATGGGTCACGGCTCTTACGGTTTGCGGACCGGTGGACCTCGCGCATCTCGGATCTCTGGGTGCGCGAGGTGGTTTCGTCCGGGTACAAGATAGAGTTCCGTACCCAACCCCCAGACAGGTTCTTCGCCTCCAATCTGAGGCTTCCCCCGGAACGGCTGCAGGCCCTGTTCGGGGCCGTGCACGCCCTGCTCCATCAGGGGGGTGATTGTCCCGGTTCCTGCTGTGGAACGTTTCCACGATTTTTATTCCAATCTTTTTGTGGTTCCGAAAAAAGACGGGGTCAGGCCTGTCCTGGACCTGAAGGTGAAGGCTCTCAACTTCTTTGTGAGGGCGCAGAAATTAAGGATGGAATATGTCCGTTCTGTGGTATCGGCTCTTCGGCAAGGAGATTTCCTGGCCTCCCTGGACATAAAGGACGCATATTTACACGTGCCCCTATGTGTACAACACCACCAGCGCTTCCTGCACTTTGCGGTGGGGGATCTGCACTACCAGTTTGTGGCCCTTCCGTTTGGTCTGGCCTCAGCCCCTCGGGTCTTCACCAAGCTCTTGGCCCCAGTGCTGGCTCTGCTGAGGCAGAGAGGCATAGCAGTGGTGGCATATCTCGACGATCTCCTCCTGCGGGCGGAGTCTGCCTCCGCCTTGTCGGAGAGTCTGGACATCACCCTTGGTTTTCCTGCAGGACTTCGGCTGGGTGCTCAACCTTCTGAAGTCGGTGCTGGCTCCGTCACGCCTGTTCGAATACTTGGGCTTGGTCCTGGATACAGAGCAGGCGAAGGTGTTTCTCCCTGCCGCCAAGATCTTGACACTCCAGGGGGCAGTGCGGGCCCTGCTGTCTCAGCGGAGGTCCTCTCTCAGGTTTTGCATGCGGGTGTTGGGGCTGATGGTCTTCTCCTTCGAGGCAGTGCCTTATGCCCAGAGTCACACCCAGCTCCTGCAGCGGGCAATCCTGCTGCAGTGGGACTCGAAGCTCCATCACCTGGTGGCTACGGGCCCCGACCTTGGAGCAGGGGAAGTCATTTCTTCCCCTGGACTGGACGGTGCTCACCACAGATGCCAGCCTATACGGCTGGGGTGGGGTCCTGGGGAGGCTGTCGGCCCAGGGCCGTTGGTCTCAGGAAGAGCCCCGTCTCCCGATCAACGTGCTGGAACTGCGGGCGATCAGGTTTTGCATCTCCCACTGGTCGGGGAGGCTGCATGGGCGTCCTGTTGAGGTCCAGTCAGACAATGCCACGGCGGTGGCTTATGTGAACCATCAGGGCGGAACGAGAAGCGCTGCAGCAGCGGCAGAAGTGGCCCACATTCTGCGGTGGGCAGAGCATCACGTGCCGGCACTCTCCGCCGTTCACATCCCGGGCGTAGAGAACTGGCAGGCGGACTATCTCAGTCGCCAGAAGCTGGATCAGGGAGAGTGGTCCCTGCATCCGGAGGTGTTCCGCCAGATTTGTCAAAGGTGGGGCACGCCAGATGTGGACCTCAACTGGAAGGTGCAGGCCTTTGTGAGCAGAACAAGGGATCCGCTGGCAGACACGGCGGATGCCCCCGTGGCTCCATGGTCTCGGTAGCGGCTGCTCTATGCCTTCCCTCCACTCCAGTTACTCCCATGCCTGCTGCGCAGGGTAGAGGCGGAAGGGATCCCAACCATTCTGGTAGCGCCAGATTGGCCTCGGCATCCTTGGTACGCTGGCGTGGTGCGGATGGTGGTCGATGTTCTCTGGCGGCTCCCCCTTCGCGAGGACCTGCTCTCACAGGGGCCCATCTTGCACCCTGCTTTACCCTCGCTGGCTTTAACGGCCTGGCTATTGAGTCCCAGATGTTAAAGGATAGGGGACTCTCTGAGTCTGTCATTCCCACGATGCTCAAGGTGTGTAAGGCCACTTCGCGGAAGATTTATCACTGCACCTGGAAGGCCTACATTGCTTGGTGCGAGGCGGGGGGTTGCAACCCCCGTTCTTTCTTGGTGGCTTGGGTGCTGGCCTTCCTTCAGCAAGGCCTAGATCACAAACTGGCTTTCAGCACACTTAAGGGGCAGCAATTATTTTTCAGCGTCCCCTGGCGACGCATTCCCTGATTCGTACCTTTGTCCAGGGGGTTCGTCATGTCTCCCCCTAGGTTCGGTCGCCTTTGACGCCTTGGGACCTTTATCTGGTCCTTTCTGTGCTCCAGAATCCGCTTTTCGAAAATATCAGGGAAATTTCCCGGCAACTGCTTTCGCAGAAAAGTGGCCTTTCTGGTGGCAATTACATCCGCTAGGCGGGTGTCTGAGCTGGCGGCTCTGTCTTGTAGGTCCCCGTACTTGGTCCTGCACAGGGACAAAATGATTTTGCATCCCTCTCCCTCCTTCTTACTGAAGGTGGTCTCTTCGTTTCACATCAATGAGCACATTGTCCTTCCTTTGCTGTGTCCGCGCCCGTCTCATCCTAAGGAGGTTGAAAGGAATGGATGGTACTGCGCAGCCTATTTCTGTAGGTGTCAATATATAGTGATCTCATACGTTATTCTGATGTAAAAATATACGTGTATGATGTAAAAATATATACAATGATGAGGATAACGCATGTAAAAATATATAGGTAAAAATAGACGATATAAAGTGCAATATACAATAAATCCTTCAATAAAAATGCAGTGGGTACAATCTTATAAAAGCATTGGCTATATAAAGCCTAAAACATTAAAAATGGCAGTATCCGACGCGTCATGGTAGGTAAGGAAAGTTGGAGGAATCCTACTCTGCCCGCGCCTGTGTCGTTTCCTTCCTGTTACACGAGTAACTACACTTTGCTTCTCTGGTGGAAGTCATTCTTCCTCCCTCTCCCTACGTTTTAGTAAAACAGGGACACGTCCTGGTTCATGCCCCTGGATGTTCTGTCTCGGCGGTCGAGTCTGTGGGCGGATCGCCTACATTAACGGTGGTCTTTCCGGTGAAAAGACGCTTTCGTCAACGGCCCTTTAAAGGGACTATAAAAGCTTTTCGCCTAAGACCTCGTGTCTTTCCTGGTCTATTTCCAGGGTTCCGC
>BLSH010351732.1:3555142-3583205 GCA_018402905.1 Glandirana rugosa | reverse complement strand
CCCTTCCCATTTTTTTATTTGATTTTAATTTATTTTCCCTATCCCCATTTACTTGTAGGGCACTTGCCCTAGTTTGAAGATGATTTTAGAACAGTTATATGGCTTCTACCGTTAATTAATACTTTTCAGTTTGAAGATGAACCACATTCATCTCCATTTTTGCATTTTTTATGTTTTTATTTTTTTTTAAATATTTAAAGTTATTTCCCTGTCCCCATTTTTTTGTAGGGCACTTGCCCTACCCTTACCCCCATTTTACTTCCTTTTGCAGCCCTCTGGGGCTTTCCAGGACTTTCCTACAGCCATTTTTGTGCCTAAAAGTTCGGGTCCCCATTGATTTCAATGGGGTTCGTTGTCCGTGCGATCGTTCGGGTTCCGTCCGGACCCGGACTTTGTCCCGAAGTTCGGACGGACCAGCAGAACCCGAACGTCCAGGTGTTCGCTCAACTCTAATAATAAATAAATAAATAAATAAAAGTCTTTAAAAAAAAAAAAAAATCCCTGTTAAGAGCATTTGGCGGAAGTGACTTTTGACGTTGCTTCCGTCATCCAATGTTATGGAGCTGAGTGGGGGCCATAATTCCCTCACTCGGCATCCAGTCTCATAGGGGAGAGGACTCAATTGTCTCCGCTGCTACCGACGGCTCTGGTAAGCGGAAAGAACCACCAGAGCACGGCAGCAGGGGGAGCACCTCTCCCACTGCTGATAAAAGTGATCTTGCATTGAATCTGCCACAGAGACCACTTTTATCTGAAAGCCAGCCGCCCACCGTTTAAGAGGATACCGGGGTTATGGGAGCTATCTGCTGCCATAACAATGGTATTCCACGTCACCGGTGTATAATGACGACGGCTGGTCCTTAAGTAGTTAACATTAAAGTTTCCAGAAAAACTGAAGCAAACCTTTTTTGTAACTGCTTCTATAACTTATCAAAGGGCCCCTGGATTGGGAACTGCAACTACAGATTTAACTTGCAGTGGCAGCTAATGATATACTTAGTATTGTGTCAAAACCATAAATATGATGATAGAACTTCATTTCACGGGGCACTTTGAATACCAGCATGGCAGGGAACTTGTGAGGATGTCTCTGTCAAGAGTCCCAGTTACATAGAGCATATCTATTTTTTTAAGAAGTTGAAGTTCAATACAGTGCAAAAGGGGTCCCCGGCACTGCTGTACATATGCATACAAATGCAAACATGAGCATCGAGTGCATACTTGCATGCAAACAGCTATTGAACTGCAAATATTAGGCATTGCTAGGAATTGCAAAGTGAGAGCAATAATTTTAGGGCCATCATTCCCTGTTAACTCTAAATTGATGAGCTGTAAAGGATTTTAAAGCAAAGCCTATGGACAATAATTGGTACCAGGGGGCGTAACGATAGGGGTTGCAGGTGTTGCATTTGCAACCGGGTCCCATGGTCCTGGGGGCCCATGTGCCTCCCCTGTACACCTGAATAGGAGGGATGGCGGGGGTGGCATTTAGAGGAACCAATCTTCTCCATTTTCTCTATCCAGTTTACTTGTCTTCTGCTGTTCCCAGGGTCCCTGTGTGCCTCCCTGGTCCCCCCCTCCACAGAGCTGCTGTCTTCCCCCTCCTCTCTCCTGCCAGCTGCTGTAGAAGATGTGTCATAATGGAGAGATGGAAACGGGTCGGTAAATTTGAAATTTACCGGCTCCTTCCTTTTCTGAATGAACAGAGTCAGTGATTGGCACCAATTGGTTCATTCATAACTGAATCGTAGTAAACTGTTTTTACTATACTTCCATTTCTGAATGAATGGGAGGCTTGGTGCACAGCTATTCCTGTCCATTCATTCTGTGCAGCTGAGGCTACACAGATGGAAATTGAGAGCTGAGGTTTGTTTAGACCCCTGATATGTCATCAAAGCCCTCCAACAGAGCTCCTTAAAAAAAATTTTAAAAATTGTAAAAATAAAATTGTAAAATAAATAAAATGAAATGGTAAAAAATAATAAAAGTAAAATAAAAATTAAAAACTACTGACACCAGTGAGGGAATTACCAAGATTGCAATGTTTGCAATTGTGACCAGACCCTGGCATTTCATCACCATGGGGAGGCCCGAAGATGGCAGAAAGGGGGCCTGCCGCGGGACCGTAATAAAGGGACCTGCGATAAGAGTAAAGGGCCCCAGGATCAGTGGGAAGAGGGAAGGGCCCTGGCCAGGGGTCAGGGGGCCCTTCATAATTTCTTGCACCGGGGTCCTGAAGGTTCTAGCTACGCCTCTGATTGGTACCATAGCTTTTTGAAAATGTGTGGGTCCGCTCAGATTTGTGGCTTGACGTATTTGGTATCTGTTTACTTGACACGGCCTCATCTTTAATATTTTACCAAAAAATGGATATTATATGGTGCCTGCTTGCTTGTGTATACTAAAACTAATTTGAGAGCAAATAATAGCGCAAATAGGTGAAATATAAAATACTGCCACAGTGTTATTCTACAGCTTTTCTGCTTTCAGGAAATATATGTTTTGGGGGTTTTAAGTAACCTTCAGGCATAAAATGTGCATTTTAACATGTGTGCTGGCCCAGGCAGTGAAAAAGGTTTAAAGAGGAAATAAACCCTGATGGGTTTGCTTCCTCTTTGTTACCCTGCAATAGAAAAGCATAATAGGCTAGTATGCATCGCATATTAGCCCATTATGTGTTACCTGCATTGGAAGCCTGCGCTGTCCCTGCTCCAGGGCACGTCCATCCTCTGCCCCTCTTCCTTCTGGGGCCACGGACTCTGGCTCTGTGAAGGGCTGGAGCTGTGTGACGTCACTCCCGCGCATGCGCATGGGAGCCGCCAATCGCGGCACTATCTCAGTGAAGAAACGGCACAGAGTCCGTTTCTTCACTGCGCATTTGCCCGATGATGTGGGCACATCACAGTACACTGCATATCTCCTAAACAGTGCAGGTTTAGGAGATAGGCAGGAAACCTACAGGTAAGCCTTATTATAGGCTTACCTGTAGGTTAAAGTGGTTGTAAAGAGTTTACAACCACTTTAAACACCTGTCAGTTAATTTTTATTTGCTGCCTGTGTGCCTTTGTTTCCTGTCCTGGAAATGCACAGGAAACGGACCGCTCTTAGACCCTCTTAGACCGCTATCACAGGAACAGGTGTCCTCATTGGAAGATTTACCCTCACCTTTTGTTTAGGTGACAATTCTCAATTTTTTATGTTGATTCCGTAGCCTGCTTGTTCCAGTTCAGTGACTTAAAATATTGAAGAATATTCAACCAGGAACATTTTTCAGGAGGTCATCAATGGCACTTGTTTGGAAACCGGTGAAAGATAATGTTGTGTGCTGCACAGGTAGCTAACATACAGCAGAAAACGACTTTGCTCTCTTTACTTTCTGTATTCTATGGACAAAACCCATTTGGGTTGATTTAGTAAAAATGGAGAGTGCAAAATCTGGTGCAGCTGTACATGACAGCCAATTCACTTCAGCTTGTTCAATTAAGCTTTGGCAAAAAAAACCTGGAGGCTGATTGGTTTCTCTGCGCAGCTGAACCACATTTTCCACACTCTCCAGTTTTAGTAAATCATCCTCGTTGCATCTCAGTACAGTTTCATTATGAATGTAACATGATCAGGAATCAGCACTACTGTGCACAACTGATAGCAAGCTTTATTGCAAATGGATACATTGATTGATTTTTCTGAAAAATAACATTTAATGCACATGATATGTAACAATAGATAGCATCTCTCATTCTTCATTGTCTTGGTTTACTAAACTAAAATTTTTAAACAATCAGATAATGTGTACTTTCCACAAGATTCTAGAATTTTCAAGTAGGTGCTTATTCTTATTTTAAAGTCTTAAAGCAAACTTGTGAGCTGGTAAGACCTTTGAGACATTTCTGGCAGATTCACATGGCAGGCACACGTAGGTGCCCTTTATGCATGGTTGGTTACATTTTAAACCTAGGATACACAGATTGCAAACAGTGCATGTGGCCCAATCCAGTAGTCGCTATGTAAGCCAGTAAATGTAATACGTACTCTCAAAGACCAGTTAGGCAGCTGAGTGGGCCACATTGGTCACATCCTGAGCACTCTGGAAATAAAGTAGCTGTACAAGTAGGCACCTAAGCTTGCCAACTCTGTAACCTCCTCCCCAGGTACACTTTCAGTTTTTTAAGTCTTTAATTGCTGATACTTTTGAAAACTAGGGCCTGGCACTGCAAGCCTGAGGAAGCAATGAATAAATCAGGCAATGGGGTAAAATGACAAATTACAATGGGCAGTAGGCTGTGATTGCCAGTTGTAGAAAGTGCTGAACCAGGTTCTTGCAGCCGGGACCTTGGTGATGTGCATGTGCTTCAAGAACCAAGAAGAGACAGCTGTCCCTCAAATGATGCATCATGGCACATGTACAGTAGAGTACCTAGAGGCCTCCTGGGATGCGTGATGTGGGTATCCTGGGAAGCTGCAGGCTACTGCAGACATCAGTCTTGCCTGTGTGAGAATCCAAGTAGTGTGTGTGGGTTAGGTAGTGTGTCTTTTCCTCGAAAAAAGCAATGTATGGAAAAAAGCCAGATTGTGAGAGAGGGTGTTTATAGGGGTGAGATTACAAAAGGTAGGTGGAGAGGGTAAAAGTCTGCTTTAACCACTTGACCTCTGGAAGATATGATCCCCTTTATGACCTGGCCATTTTTTGTGATAACGACACTGCATTACTTTAACTGACAATCCCTCGGTCATGCAACGCTGTACCCAAGTAAAATTTGTATAATTTTTTTTCCACAAACGGAGCTTCCTGTTGGTGGTATTTGATCACCACTGCGGTTTTTATGTTTTGTGATATAAACAAAAAAAGACCGTCAATTTTGAAAAAAAAGAAAACAATATTTTTTAGGCTCCGCTCACACATAGGCGACTTGTGCTCCGACTTGTGTCGCCTCAAGTCGCTTGACATCCGAAATCCCATTGAAATTAATGGGAGCCATCTTAAAGCAATTGTAAAGCTTTTTTTTATTTAAATAACAAACATGTCATACTTACCTTCATCTGTGCAGTGGTTTTGCACAGAGTGGCCACTAACCTCGTCTTCTGGGGTCCTCCAGCGGCACTCCTGGGTCCTCCTCCGCACTGAGTGACCCGTCAGGGAAGAGCTTCCCTGGAGTCACCCGTGTGGGCGCGCTCCCATGACCTACAGCAGGACATGGCCCCGCCCCTCAGCCCCCGCATCATTGGACTTGATTGACAGCAGCAGGAGCCAATGGCTCCCCTGCTATCAATCCAGCCAATGAGGATCCGAGACACCGGTTGGAACGGATTGCTCATAGCCGCCGCTGGAACGAACGGGCTCAGGTGGGGGGTCACTATTGAGAAAAGGTTTTTGACCTTAATGCATAGAATGCATTAAGGAAAAAAAAACACTAGGCTTTACAACCCCTTTAATATACACTACCTTCAGAAAAGGTTCCTGTACTACTTCAAGGCGACTTCTATCCGATTTGTGCCCATAGAATTCAATGGAAGCCGACTCCAAGTCGGATGCCCCATCTATATTAAAGCGACTTTACAGGAAAAAGAAAATCATTTTTGAATGCAACCCCCTCCTTCCCTTCTCTGATTGATCACAGGCAAAATCGCCTGGCATGGAGTCGCGTTGTAAGTTGCCCGAAGTCGCGCTGAAGTTGCCTTGAAGTTTTTTCAAATCGCCTAGCAAAGTCACCCTCCAAGTCGGATCGCCTATGTGTGAACCGAGTGTGAACTCTCTGCTGTAAAACAAAGCCCAAAAAAAAAAAAATTAAAAAAAATCTAATTTCTTCATAAATTTAGGCCAATATGTTTTCTGCTACATGTTTTTGGTAAAAAAAAAAAAAAAGCCTAAAAAGGGTATATTGATTGGTTTACACGCACTCTATATTGTCTATTTATACTAGTAATGGAGGCGATCAGTGACTTATAGCGGGACTGCATTATTGCCGCAAACAATCGGACACTAACTGACACTCTTGACACTTTGCGGGAACCAGTGACACTAATACAGTGATTAGTGCTAAAAATATGCACTGTTACTGTATTAATGACACTGGCTGGGAAGGGGTTAAACATCTAGGGCAATTAAAGGGTTAACTATGTGCCTAGCCAGTGTCTTTGTGTACTGTGTTAAGTGGTTTTACTAAGGGAAGAGATTGAGTTTGTTCCCTGCTTTGCAGGAACACAGAATGCATTCCTACCCCCTGTGAGTACTGAGATCTGCCTTGTTGACATAGGCAGATCTCAGTTTTGTGTGTATTACCGACGATGGGCAGGTGGCAGCAGACATCCAGTGCCGCCATTGAGTGCGTGTGTGCGCCCCCTACAGGCAGAAGTGCAGAATCATGTATATATACGTGATTCTGCACAGAAGAGCCGTCTTGTAGCAGTAAAACTGCTATGGGTGGTCTTAAAGTGCTTAAATGTTCATATATTGCAAAGGATGGTGAGTAGATGAGACATTACTTTCATAGTGAGCCTTTGTTGTTTATTTACTTTTTTGTGCCTTCTCACTCCTTTAAAGAGAGACCTCCTAAAATATAAAGCTTCTGATTAATTTTAGTTTACACAAGCAAACACTCTACTCTGATGGTTATGCTTGCCTTTTAGATGTGTCACAAAAATGATTTACCAAATACTGTAATAAAACTGCTAGCCCAGAATGCATGTTTAATTGGCTTCACAGAGTAAATATATGTTTCTAATAATAAGTGACTGGGGTCTGTTAAGCATATTATAACCACAGTTAACATGTAGAAACTGATTTTCTCACATTAGTTCAGGTTATCTAACCTTGTCAAGTATTTCACTACAGTTTTATTACATGTATATTAATACAGAAAATTGCAAATGTTTTGTTCATTTTTTTTTTTGGAGAGATGGAAAGCTGTGTTCCACTTGTTCTACTGTAATAGTCAGCACAGTCTGCATTAGTTCCAACAACCATGCTGTGCATTAATGATTTTAGAGTAAAGAAACCGTAACACAACTTTACTTGAGTGTGTTAGGGCAGGTGTTTAAGGTGCTTTTTAAATGTCTTATATTTTCTAGTCAATGTAGATGGCAAAAAAAAAAAATTTGGGTGGTATGTATATTTATTGACTCAATTAAATAGGTTGTAAACTCAGAAAAAAAAACAAAAAACTGTAAGACAAAGGCATAATGAGCTAGTATGCATTGCATACTAGCTCATTATGAAGTACCTTAGACTGAAGCCGTCCAGTGGCACCCGCACACTGCTGAGACGGCTGACATCTTTCCTGGAGTTACTTCCGGGTTCGCGGGCTCCGGCACTGTGAGTGACCGGAGCCGCAATGACGTCACTCCTGTGCACATGTGCTCGGGAGCCGCCGTTTCACAGCACAGGGCTTGGAAGGAACGGCACCCGTGGCCGCTTTTTCAGAGTGATGTCACTGGCTGCATGTAATATAAATATCTGCTAAACGGCGCATGTTTAGGAGATATTTACACTACTTATAGGTAAGCCGTATTATAGGCTTACCTATAGGTAAATGTCTGTAGAGGCAGTTTACTTCCTCTTTAACCACTTCCTTACTGGCGTATTGTGTCTTATGTCGCAAGAAAACCCAGTGATGATTAAATACCACCAAAAGAAAGCTCTATTTGTGAGAAAAAAATAATAAAAAAGTGAGTAATTGCCATTGAAAGTGTGAGAGCACTGAAAGCTGAAAATTGGTCTGGGCTGGAAGGGAGTGTAAGTGCCCTTTATTGACGTGGTTAAGAGCACTAAGTGTCATTTCTGTCTGCTGCTTCGTTTCTCTGCTATCTTATGAGTCACTTCTGACAAGGTTTCCTGACACCAAGAGAAAAATGGTGACAGGGGAGGGAGCTCCAGCTGATTGACAGCCTCAGCTCTGTTTTTGTGAGGTGTGTGAAGGGGGGTGTGTCCCTTCCCTCCAATCAGCTCTCAGAGCTCTTCATACTGAGATCCATAGAGTGTAACTTCAGCTCTCTGCCCCCTTTTTTATGACAGCTCAGACAAGCTTTATAAGTTTTGGACTTTGAATGGATATAGAGAAGAGAAGATGGCAGATAAACAGCTACAACTTATGTAGGAGGATTTGTTTCATCTCTTTGTATCACCTGAGGCCAGTCACTTCACTGTAAGGGTTTACAGCCACTTGAAATCTTTTTGGAATAAGATATAAAATGGCATCTTTTCTGACAGTGATAAGAATTAAACTTTGTTGGTTTGCCCCACATTAATGCCATTGTAGTATTTTGATGGTGACATTGCTATATAATAGAAGTGAGCTTAATGGAAAAGGGTAAGGTTTTGTGGGCTGAAGATGCAGCATATGTGTGTAATGTTGCCTGATATTTTATATTTTATGCTGAGTTTGATAGCCCCACAATAACTGCATTTGGTTGTCATGGTGTAATTATAGATAAACTGATGTGTATGAAGTGTTTTACAGTATTTCATATTATTTTTTATTATTATTATTATTATTATACAGGATTTCTATAGTGCCTGCAGTTTACATAGTGGTTTATAATATAAAGGGAGAGAGTATAGCTTCAATACAATACAAGAAGGGTAGGAGTCCATACTCAGGAGAGCTTACAATCTAAAAGGCAGAGGTATGTGATACAAAAAGGTAATAACTGAGAGGGATAAGGTAATGGAGAAAGTAAAAGTTCAGTTCAGTGGAATAGGCTTCCCTGAAGAGATGAGCTTTCAGGGATAGCCTAAAGGCAGACAGAATCTAAGATTTTGTAGATGGACAGATTGGGGTACAGAGTTCAGGAGGATAAGAGAAGCTCTGGAGAAGTCCTGAATGTGTACATGGGAGAACGAGGGAGCTAGAAAGCAGAAGGGCTTGAGAGGAGGAAAGAGGATGGGTTGGGTGATATTACATACATGTTTGTATGTCAGAAGGAGTCCTGTGAAATGGGAGTACATGTGGAAAAACCCCATCACTTTCAAACTCCGGCCTCTGGGAGTGAAAAATATAATAGCATGATCGCACCAAAATGGGTAAACAATGAACAAACATTTGTAGAAATTATTAAAACACAGTAAATAGTTAAACCAAATGTAGTGTTTTATTCTGTAATAGAATGCCCTGTAATTCATGTGGTTTGTGTATTCATTTATCATTTTAAGGAAAATTCACATAAAATTAACAATCAGAAAGTAATGCCCAGCACAAGTTGGGATCTAAAGCTGGCCATGGATGAATAGAATGTCAAACAAAATTTCTTAGGAAGAGTCTTAAGGCCCGTACACGCGATGCGAAGGTCGTATGAAAACGGTCGTACGACCGCTCATTGTACGATCATCCAACTGTTAGTATGCGCGATTAGAACAGCCGATGTATGACGGTCGTACAACAGAAGTTGGATGAGCAGACTAGAAAACTTTGGTTGCACAACAAGCGGTCCTACGACTGTTGACACGTGTGTACAGAGGAGTTGGTGCAACAAGTTGTACGTGCAAAACACGCATGCTCAGAAGTCAGGAACGCCCGGAAGTGTCCGTTCGTGTAAACCTACGTTCCTAATTCACAAATCACATTCACCTGAACTTCCTCTTTATACACTCATAACACATCACCACGTTAGGCTTGGTCGTACGATCGCTTAGTGCACGTCAGTATGCGAGACACAACATCCGACATACGATTTGAGTCATATGGTTGTACGACCGTCGCACCGTGTGTACGAGGCTTTAGGCTGCATTCAAACAGGGGCGATCCGACTTCAGCGCAACTTTGCTAGGTGATTTCAGTGCGACTTTCAGTGCGACTTCAGGCGACTTACAACGTGACTTCATGCCAGGCGACTTTGCCTGTGGCCAATCAGATCAGGGAGGGAGGGGGTTGCCCTGGATAAATTATTTTCTTTTAACTGTAAAGTCGCTTCCATGTAGATGGGGGATGCGACTTTTAGGCGACTTCTATTCAAATCTATGGGCATAAGTTGGATAGAAGTCTCCTAGAAGTAGTACAGGAACCTTTTCTGAAGTCGCTCTGACATTAAGATGGCTTCCATTCACTTCAATGGGATTTCAAATGTCAAGCGACTTGAGGCGACTCAAGTCGGAGCGCAAGTCACCCCTGTGTGAATGGCCACTTATAAAAATCATACCAGAATTCTTAGCTCATTTGCATGTTCAAATTAGAAATGTGTTCAGTTGAGAAAAGATTTCCATCCTGTTCCTTAAAATGTTCTCATCACTGCAGTTGAAAACAAATGCTGGCCCTGAAGTTTCTTAGAACCTTCTTATCCTAAGAATTTTCGTTTGGAAGTCTACCCGACTATGGTCAGCTTTATAGTGCTGACAGTTTTACTGTCAGCTATTTTCCTGAATTGACCTTGCTCAACAGATTAAGAAATACTGATAAACAAGACCACAGTATTGTTGTTATTGGTTTAATAAAGTGTTTTCTGTGATCCATTTGGTTTCAGTAGCCAGAGGGATAAGAAAAGAGGGGAGATATCTGATACTCTTTAAATGTCTTTGCAGCCTTGAAACTGGAAAATCATCTAATCAACCAGTTCTGCTATACTGAAAAGCAGGCCAGTTAACAAAATAATCAGATGCTAGTCCACATCTCATAGCATCTGGCTGCTCTTCTGAAGAAAAAGTAGCGCTTTGTGTGCATTCTCTGACATCTGTAAATGTTTTTTTAAACTACTATTCCTAGATAGGAATGGTTAAATCTGATCCACACTGTGTGTGTGGTTTTTCTGGAAAGCATACCATTTGGTAATGCGAAATTTAACACCTTCAAATACTTCCGTAACAACAATAGATAGTAATAGGGACAATAGACATTGAGGTTGTGGGATAAAGCACATTCCTGGATCTTCTTCCTGACAACTAGACTTTTATTGATTACTGAGTGCTTGTATTGTGACTTTCATGGTCTCCGAACTGTGTGACCATGTTTTAGCTATAACAAGGCCTCTTAGGATTTAGTACCCTCATTCTCTAACTAGTTTGCAGCCCATCTATAGTGTTAGTGTTGTATTGTTAGATGCAATCCAATCATAGTTCCTCGCACTGTTTCTTGTGTCTCAGATTTTTTTTGTTTTATGCTGCCTTTTTTTTAGAGCATAAAAAGTACATCAGCAAATTCCAGCTTCAAGCAGAGTTCCACCCAGAAATAGTTTTTTACATCATTCAAGTCCTTTGCCTATATAGACTTACCTTTGAAGGAAAATAAATGTTATACTCACCCTAAGTCGCTTGTTGCTAGGTGGTTTCTGCAATCTGCCCCTATTTGGTCCTAGGCTCCTTTTTACTTCCTGCTTCCCCTGGCCTCCTGGGAGATGTGACTCCTCATTTCCCAGGAGTCAGCGGGCTTCCCTGTAATGTAAAATCCTGTTATTTTCAGACAGCAAATGACACGATTTAAGGCGGACCGAGATCGAGGAGTGCATGATGGTTACCCACCATGCACTTCTTTCAGGAAGAGATGCCAGGAGACCCAGGATGGGCTTCAGATGCCCTCACCTAAAATGGAAAAGTCCAGCAGTGAGAGAAACGAAATTGTGAGTAAAAAATACATGTAATTACTAGGCGGTTTGAAAGTAAGGAAACAAAAGGTTACATCTATTTAGTATTAAAAGAGTGGATGCCAAAAAAAAAAAACATTTTCTGGGTGGAACTCCGCTTTCAGTCAGGTTTCCAAAAATGAAAAAGTGTGCAGCTACAAATACTGTAGCTGCTGACTTTTAATAAACATACACTTACCTCTCCAGGGATCCAGCGATGTCCTCACCTGGGCCAGTTCTTTGCCGGTCTTCAGGTCCATGGTGCCTCCTTGCTGCTTCACAGCTGGCTTCCCACTGCGCATATCTGAGCTTTGCTGCGATGAATGGTCCTGCAGCCTTTTGAGACCTGTGACGTCACCCAGGAGATTGCGTCCGTTCATCTAGGCGCTCAGAGTGGATGTGATAGGGGTTACCTGTCTACTCACTCCCTCAAAAGAAAATCCAAATATGGTAGAGGAGGAGGGAGGAGGCGGAAAAGTGGAACTTTTTGTGTTACGTTCCGCTTTAAGTCTGAACAAAGTGCTGTCAGGTCCATTGTTGGGAAATGCTTGTTTGGTACATACTATAAATACAGATATAATGAATATATTACGTTTAAATATATACAAGTAAATACATACATAATGTCATGGTGATTATGTGTAACAGATTGTAACATTAATTTATGCACTTTTTTCATTTAATATATAGTGACCTTCAAGAAGTCTACCTACTCAAATCTCAGTAGATAGAGCAATATAACCGGTTAGTAAATATGTAAAGGCATAGAACAATATAGTCAATTAGTAAATAGAATAAGACATATGATACATGGTATTATCAATAAAGGATCTGCTACCCAAATATTCACAAAGTCTTTCTAATTTTCATGTTGATTATCTCTGCAAATATAGGGACATTTTTTAATCCCACTAGCAATCGCTTTTGCAAACACAGAATTTCAGTTAAAAATCGACCATATGATCATGTCAATATTAGCTGCAAATTGCACTTTTCTTAAGCAAACATTTATGGCAAACATGCACACAATTTGTTCTACAGTTTGTCACCAATGAATCTCATCTCATTTTGGAGCATGTGTAATTATATACTAGAAGTCTGTTTTGATTAGAAATAAAAGGAATATGGTCATGTCCTTCTATTCTCTCCACCTTTATGGTCATTTGTCATTAGAAAAAGTGCTAGAGAAAGTGAAAGGAAGAAAAAGTGTATTGAATTTCCAAATAGAAGCAAAGCGCTACAAAAATGTCTATACATAAAAAAGGCTTTAAAAAGACTAAAATAAAAGGTGATGGGGCCTTCACCAGAAAAAATGTCTCTGTCATTAGAGCAAAGAAGGGTCCTCTCAAATTAACTTGTTCACGGCAGAGATATCATTATAGTATGGGTAAGAAAAAGAAGTTAAAGTGGTTGTAAAGGCAGAAGGTTTTTCATCTTAATGCATTCTATGCATTAAGATAAAAAGCCTTCTGTTTGCAGCTGCCCCCCTCAACCCCCCTAATACTTACCTGAGCCCATCTCGATCCAGCGATGTTGCATGGGAGACTCAGCTGTTCTGGGACTCTCCCTCCTCATTGGCTGAGACAGCAGCAAAGCGCAATTGGCTCCTACTTCTGTCAATCAAAGTCAGTTAGCCAATGACTAGAGAGAGTGGGCAGGCCGGGCAGAAGCTCCGTGTCTGAATGAACACACTAAGTTGTGGCTCGGCTCAGGTGCCCCCATAGCAAGCTGCTTGCTGTGGGGCCACTCAACAGGAGGGAGGGGCCAGAGAGGGACCTGAGAAGAGGAGGATCTGGGCTGCTCTGTGCAAAACGACTGCAACAGAGCAGGTAGGTATAACATGTTTATTATTTTTAAATCAGCAGCGTTTGATCGCTCAGTTCTCACTGCAGAGCCAGCGGGGGACAGATGCAGCATTGGATGGATGCAGCATCCACCTAGGTGAGTGTAAATGTTTTTTTAAGTATATACTTCTCTTTTAAACAGGGAAAGTAGGTTAGTGTCCCTGCAAATTTTACAGTAGATGCAATAGGATTGTTTATGAGGAACAAGACTCACAAAATGTAACATATCCATATATATGCAATTGAGCATATTTTTATAGTTTTTCAAGCATTCCACATAACCCTATACTAAGGAAGTTCATGGTGTGCTTGTTCATTTGATCTGCAAGATCTTACTGTTGTGAAGGTTGTCATAAAAGCATATGTTCTGTACAACAAACTAAGACAGCATCATAAAGCTTGACCTGCTGTCATGTTTAGCCCTTGACCTCATTAATGTAAAGATTTAGAAGTTTAGCCCATCTGCAGTTTTTACAGCCCTTCCTTTATGTGTTCCATAACTCCTTAAATATAGATATAATTATGTGTTCCAATTAACTATCCCAAGTTAACAGCAGGAAAATCTAGAACTTCAGATAACGTGCAGATTTTGCCTCCGGAAGGAGGCAATCTAAATGATTACAGAAAGAGAGAAAGTTTTCTAAAAATTCAGGGGGGTCAGATGGGATGCTGTCATATCTAGGTAGTGCTCTGTAAGTGTTTTTATCTAACTATCCTATGGTCGGCAACATTTTCCGACAACATTTTTAGAGTCCAGCCAGTTCTGTAAATGGATGAAGAGAGATTGAGGGGCCAGTGGTTTTAGAGGAGAGGCCCTCCTATAGCTGCTTTTGTAATGGGAGCAGGTGCAGCATTTGAAAAAGGAGGAGCTCTGGTATGTTCTGTTCAGGCGATGTAGAATTGCATAGGGGGATTTCTGGAAAGGTGAATTTACACTTTAAAGCCAGATTCCAGCTTTCTGTCACTTTAACATAGTTTTTTTTCGATCAAGCTGGCCCAAACTAACTATTACCTTCACTAACAGATGTTCCCACTTTGAGCACTATATAAACTGTATGTAGCATCAGCGCTGTGTTCTGGTTTTAGCATGGGGACTTCTTGTCCCACTCCAAGAACAAAACAGTCAGGCTGAATGCTGCTCAGTCATTCACGGGAAGCTTTGTATTTTCTTAATGAGTACAAAGCTTCCTCTGACTGGCTGAGGTAGAGATTGTGAAGGCATCCCCCACCTCAGCTAATCAGAAGCCTTGTATTCATTCACAAATTACAGTGGTTCCTGTGAACAGCTGTACACCTATTCTAAAGTGTAGTGTATATAAAGGAGCGCCCAGACTATAGCTGCCTCTCTAACGGTACCTGACGGTCTGATCTCCAAGACATCAGGTCTAAGGCTCACCCATAAAGGATCTTCTCACAAGCAGCAGCTCTGAGGAAGGAGGAGACCTTGGTCCCCCGAAACGCGTTGGCTCTTGTCTAACACCTATTAAAGTGTTTTCTCTCTCAATGTTCATAGTCTGGGGCGCTCCTTTATATACACTACCCTTGACACTACGGAGCGACCACCCGGCCGCATCCTGAGGTAGCAGCCCAGTCCCACAACAGGGCCCACTATCACCCATACAACATTCAGGCTTCTAACTTGGGAAAGAAACTTTTCCCATTCTGCCCTTCTGACCTCTTATCTATAACCAGTGACCAATTAAGTCTGTCCAGCACGATCTCTACCTTTCTAAAACCTATTCTAAAGTGAAAGCTGCAGTTTGGTTTAAAATTCACTTACTATTGACAGATTACCTCTTCTGGAAGAAGAGGTAAAATAATACTTTCAGTGTTACTCTTGAAATGTCTCTGGGCTAGTTGGAGATCAAGCCTCCATGTTCTAGAGCTCAGGAAATACAGGAAATGCTTTCAACATGAACCTTATTCAGATCTTTATTTGCAGATTTCAATCATACCCCCCACCCCATCTCCTTTTCTCTTTGAGACGTTATTAAGTTCCTCCAGTCTCTCCTGATATGTTTTGTTCTTCAGACTTGATTCGATAAATAAAACAATATAAATGCTTAGCCATTTGATGCACAAGCTTTTGTTCGCTGATGCCTTTTTTCCGATCAGTTTTTTTCTTCTAAACACTTGGCATGGAACTACCAATGTTATTTTTATTTCATGTTAATAAACGTGCATTTGCTAAACACGCTGCAGTGAAATATAAATTGACATTTGTTTCCCCTTGTTTTTCTGCAGTGTGGCCATACAAGGCTATGTAAAAACATTGTTTACAATAATTAGGTGGAGATTGGACATGTGGAGGTTCTCTAAATAATAGGGAATATATATGATCTTTAGCTCTAATCTTTCTTACAGAACAGGGAAGGAAGGTCTCACTGCAAACTCACTGTATGTATCGTTCTTGGAGATGATTTTGGTGAATTCTGATGGCACAGTAATGCAGAACAGATTGGGCGCATATCTTTCCATGTATGATTCTTTATGAAACATTTACTTAAATTCGTCGTAAACCCTCCTATCATTTTCAGCCAAGGAAGCTGCCATCTTTGCCTCTGCTTAATCTACAACTGCCATGATGCTGCACATGTGATCAGCTATGACACCAGCCATTGGATGATTTGACAGTTTGGTTTAGAGCACAACCAATGGGAGTGTTACATTTCCGGCACGTGCCGGAAATGTGACTGGTTTTTAACCTGTTAAATGCATGGGTTTACTACCGCTTTAATTATAGTGAGCATTATAATGGCTACAATGATGCTCAATAAAAACAAGTGACCCTTGCAGAAATTTTACATTTGTGGCAGTTTAGCTGTGTAGGGGTATATCTTAATGTAATCCTTCAATTGTGAATAGAAAATAGGTAACGGTAGTCACTGCAAAATTACCTCTGATACTTATCAATCTACTAAGAAAAATGTGGAATGTCACAATGGCACATGACTCGTACAAAGATAGGTAGATGTCACATCTTCTGGTGTTCCTTAATTAGACATATGCCCATCAGTATTTATGTTTTTTTTTATTGCTTTATCTTTATCAAACCTGCACATACCGAATATTCAAAAACTATAAAAAATACAATTTTTAAATCTTCATGCACCTACTATATAACATGGAATGCTATCCAAATAACTAAAATATTATTAGTTTGATTATAAGATGTATGCAGTGGCACTACATATAGAGTGAAAAAAAGGAATATTACACTGGTTATATATAAAAGAGTGTGTTTAACCAAACACATAAAGTTTAAACAAGCCTTTTTCAACCAGGGTGCCTTGAGGTTTGTTCAGAGGTGCTTTGGCAAAATGCCTAAAAATTGGCCCAAAATTGTATACAGGCTGGAATGTGGATGAAGGCTGCCTTTTTGTTACACAAAGCCACAGGTTTTCATTGTGCACCATTATAACCTTCTAGTCGTTGGCGTCATCACAACCAATGGCATCATCAATTGATAAGGAAGGTGTCAGCCATTCTTGTTTGACCCTCCTGTTCCCCTCTCCATCAGTGTTGGGGTCACATTAGCTGAGTGATGGCGAAAAACTGAGAAATAAGAGAAATCTTGGAATGCTATTCAGTACCAGTTTGCAAAAGTGTATTTGCTTTGGAAGAATAAATCACCTCTAATGTTGGGTGTCCTTGTGTGAATGTTGCTGCGTTATGCAAAACTATTAGAATATTTTTTACAATTTAGAATGGGGTGCCTCGAGACTCCATCATTTTTTTTTTTATAACAATATTTTTATTGAAGTTTTGTGATACAAAATAGAAAGTTACAAAACATAACATTAAGCGGTTATTATCGGAATAGACAACATGTAGGTAATTGGACAATCAGTCAAGGCACATTTTGCAAGGATAATACAACGAGAAAGATTGTGAAGGAACTTAATGCTAAATTACTCCTAGCAAAGGAAGCTGAGCTACTGGATAAAAAAGAATTTGACTATCTAATGGCTAAAAACTTCAACATACCCACAATATATGTCCTACCCAAGATACACAAGTCACTTGTTGATCCACCCGGCAGACCCATAATCTCTGCAATTAAAGGACCCCTTGAAAGAATTGGAAAGTATTTAGACTCGTTGCTGAAGGATATGGTCCAGTCACTTACCTCCTTTGTTAAAGATACCGGGGATGTACTGACCAAAATCAACAACATTGATATACCGGAAGGGGCCCTACTCGTGGGGATAGATGTTGAGTCATTATACACCTCAATACCCCACGAGTGGGGCCTTGCGGCTGTCACTTTCTTTCTGGAGACACATTACCCCGGACTGGGTGCCCAGAATGAATTTCTAGTCGAACTATTGGAATTTGCCCTGACTAACAATTGCTTTGGATTCTTAGGTGTATATTATAGGCAAATTCGTGGCACATCTATGGGTGCTCCATGGGCCCCTGCCTATGCATGCCTGCATCTAGGCATGTGGGAGGAGGACACCGTCTTCCGATCACAGATGTACCTGGGCCAGGTGCTACTCTGGCTCAGGTACATTGATGATGTATTGGTTGTATGGAAGGGCTCGGAGGAGTTGCTGCACCAATTTATGGCCGAACTAAATAACCATATGAGGAATATTAAATTAACCTATAATATGCATACTCACCAAATACCATTCTTGGATCTTTTGATTAGAATAGAGGGTGGCAAACTGATGACCAATACTTTCCGAAAACCTACGGCGGCCAACACCCTACTTGAAGCCACCAGTCACCACCCTAAAACGCTAATTCGAGCCATCCCGACGGGACAGTTCTTAAGAATTAAAAGAAACTGCTCCTCAGATGAGGACTACAAAAATGAAGCTTCTGACCTCTACCGTAGATTCAGAAATCGAAAGTATCCCCATTCTTTCCTGAAGAAATCAAAGAAAAATGCGTCACAAACGAATAGAATGGAACTGCTGAACTTGAACGGCCCCCAAGGAAAAACCCAGAAAATGAAGAAGAACTCGGGGTACACAAGAATCATAACCCCATTCGGAAGCCAGTGGGAAAAGGTGAGGGCTACTTTAACGAAACACTGGCATATTCTTACAAGATGCCCCCTAACGAAAGGCATAGTGGGCCCAAGACCCCTCTTGACCGCTAAGCGAGCGAAAAACCTAAGCGACGAACTTGTAAAAACAGAATTTGCCCGACCACTCAGGAAAAACTGGCTGACTGATTTACCTCCATTAAAAGGCATGTTTCCCTGCAGCAAGTGCCATATTTGCCGCTATGTTGAGAAAACGAATACCTTTAAGGACAGCGGCGGTATGGAAACTTATAAAATTAACCAATTCATTAATTGCTCGACGGAAAGAGTTTTATATATTATTACTTGCCCATGTAGAAAAATCTACGTGGGAAAAACAAAGCGAGCACTAAAAATCAGAATTGGGGAACATCTGTCAGCAATAAGGGACCCTATGGATGAATCCCCCCTGGCACTACACTTCAGGGACTATCACTCCGGAAACCCCTCTGGTCTCAAGGTCAAAGGATTTTTTGCTCTACAATTACCCAACCGTCGGGGCGACTTCGATCAGATTCTACTACAACATGAAAAACGCTGGATCTTTAAATTAAAAAGCTTGACCCCTATAGGCCTTAACACAGAACTAAATCTACAAGTGTTCTTGGAAACATAACTATTTCATATAAAGTAGAAAATAAATTAATAACTATGAGTAAACCAGTCTGTGGGAGTAAACATCATCCCCTCACTAGTTTAGACTTAATGGGACCATTGAATATCAGGCTAAGGATATGGGGAATACTTACCTGAACGAACCGGGAAAAGGAGAGAAAAAAGAAAAAATACTAAGAGTAGTGGCTATACACCTTACTGGGTGGTTTCCATTGTGTAAACACAACTAATTCGAACTCTGATTCGCCTCCTTTTTCCATAATTAATGTGCCCCATATGACTATGTCCTACCTCGCTCTGGTTCTGTTCCGTTTTTGTTTTGTCCATCCTGGGATGAGCAAGTACCATTTATGTTATTCTTAGTTTTAATCTCTAAATCATTATTGGATCCGGATATCATCCCCAAGATACAGGGGCCACACAGCCCCAAACCAATGTGATAGACATATGCTATGTTTTACATGTGAGCTGATGCGGGGATCCATAATCAATTTGCCACCATATAGGGTTAAATTGACAACGTCAGGTGACGGAACTGGGCCAGCAGCTTTGATCCATTCTTGATTGGCGGTATAGCCTATAAAAGAGACGGCTATTGCTGGGACCCACTACCCTGATGAAATCCGCGCTTTAGCGGATGAAACGCGTCTGTTTCTGCCCCCCCTTGTCCTCCCCCGATGCATCCTCGGAGACCCCCCCGCCACCAGGGGGAATAGCACCGTGACCTGGTGTAATGCACTATGTGTGATGCCTTCTATGCCTTCAATGATGCTTGGCTCGACCACTCCAGTCCAGGATTTCTAAAGTGTCCAGACTTCTGAGAGCCGACGATCAGCTGTTTCCTCACTGAGAGACGCGGACGCCTGTTCCTATACATGCCGCTCAAACAGCCTACTGAGGTGGCGGCTGCTATGTCTGCACATGAGTGATTTAAACTGACGAGGAAGCTCCAGCGTCACTGTTATGTCAACAGCCAAGTGTTTCATCCTCTATCAAGCTGAACCGCAATTACATCCACGCGGAGATGCTCAGCCGCAGCCAGATCTGCAAACAGTAAGTGGATATCTTTTCCAGTTAACTGGTGTTTCATGCATATGAGCTCTGCACTTTGGAGATCTTATCATCTGCACTCACAGCTACGCATGGAGATTTGAGCTTGTCATGCATCAGACTTTGACATCCTGATTTGTTTATACAAGAATGTACACGAGCTCTGAGGTGGCAACATATGGTTTTGTCACACTTGACTGTTTCATATGGATTTACCTGTGATTACCCTGCATTATTTGCACTGATGCTCTATCATAGAGACTGAACTATCCCCCAACCCCCCACACCAGGGGCCATCCTGGTTATTCACAGGTCTTTGTCATCCAGTTTTCACCACGTTGGTGGTGACAGCACCTCGGGTGTTACTGTGTTCTATTTTGCATACAGGACATGTCCATTTGTCTGAATGTGGTCACCATATTCATCACCAATCCATATAGCCATTGATCCCTAGACGTTCCTTATCATACCGTCCACACTTTATTGAGTGGAGGTGTGTTTCTAAAAGGATTTCCTGGGGCTTGTGCTAATTGATGGTTATTTATTATACACACCATAGGTCTAGGATGGTTACAACCTCCGGGGATGTGAATTTAGACAACGTTGTCGGTCATGTGTCACCCTTCTGTTAATTTTGTTTATGTCACCCTTTTTTTGTAATAAAATTGCCTCTGCTTTTTCCTACATGCTGCTGGGTTATCCCTTCTTGGTTCTACCGGGAATACGGACCGTCTTTTGGGGTTGGGGGCTATCCCAACCAGATTTGGTTACATATAACTGGTCCTATAGGTGAACCCCACCATACATATGGTGTGTCAGCTGTTTATGGATTGATCTCGATCAATCACTGGTCTAGAGATCCGTGCCCTGCTCTTCCCTACCTTTTCCCCTCCCTACCTTCCCTTATTGTTTTTTAATACAACGAGTTACATAGTGCACATATGGTTCAGGTTGGTTCATTTACTGTATAAAGAGTAGTGTTCTTTATGGGTTACCAAATTTCCCATTGTTTGATATATTTACTGTAGGAGAGTGAGTTGATTGCAATCGCTTTTTTGTATATGCTACTCAGGTTTACTTTTCCTATGATTTCTGATACATTTGGGGCCAGCTGAGATTTCCATTTGGATAGGATCGTGGATCTCGCTGCTAGAAGTATATGGGTGACTACTGTACGGTGCGTGGGAGGAAAGTCCTCTATACCTATGTTTAATAGTGCTAGTGCTGGGTTTGGGTGTTTGATTATTCCTGAGTGGGTTGAGATGAGTTGGAATGTTTTACTCCAGAAGCTAGTTAGGGAAGGACAGTCCCACAGTACATGCATCAGGCTTCCCACTTGTCCACATTGTCTCCAACATAGGTCCGAGTTATTTGGGTCTATTTTTGCCATTCTGTATGGGGTGTAGTACCATCTGTTGGTGATTTTAAGAGACATTTCCCAGTGCGATGTGCAGTGGGAGGCACGGATTATAGTGTTGAGGGCTATTTTCCATACTCTTTGGGAGTACACTGTTTCCAATTGAGACTCCATCATTTTTAAAGGGTGCCCTGACTGAAAAAAAGGTTGAGAAACACTGGTTTAAACTATAATTAGGCTAACTTCCATTAAAAGTGTTATGCAAAGAACTCTACAATCTCTTGAGATCTAAAATTTTGCAACTCATCTTATCACTATTTTAAATAAACCAATCCACTATTAGAGATTGTATTAGATGTATCATCAATTATTATTTGCATGCATTGAGATTTGTTTTACAATTTAGTCTAAACTTGTTAGATTGCAATTAAACAGTAATTTGTATGGTTCAAAAAAAGATGATGTGATTAGTTCACTTTCTGAATATTAGTATTTCTATATTTCCACTATACCGGTTGATTGTGTCTAGAATACACTTAAAACATCTGAACGCCTGTTTTCTTCTTTGCTTCTGAAAATATTGTATATTAGAAACATGTGAATGCTGTCCATTTTTATATGAAAAATTCATAAATACATTTATTTTCAGGAAACTCTAAGAAGAAGCTTATGTGCACCGTGTGTAACAAAAAGTGCTCCTCGTCAATCAACCTCCAAGAGCATCGAAAGGTCAGTTAATGAAGGCTTGGCACATGGTGGGTCTGACTTGTAAAGATATAAGGTCAGGGATTACAAGTGTTGACAATTTACTGTCTTTTATGTTATTGGTTGGTGTTCATTGGCCCATAAAGTGGTGGTCCTGTTAAGAGAAAGGTGTAGCAACTGACTCTTAGAAACATTTTTATTCATTTTATAGACAGTCTGTCTTCAACAGTAGGCAGCATATTCTATATATAGTTCATTCTGCTCCATTATAGAGCCAATTTCAACAGCTTTTCTATCACCTCTTTGCCTGTTTTCTACTGCCTTAATATTGTAAGATAGTTAATGAGCATACCTTGATCATGTTTATTAATAATATAATTTTAATTCGATTTTGCCATTTGGCATATAAAGAAAGTTAGCCTGTCGTTTATCACTAAAACGTCTCGTAATATTCCGTTTCTCTCCTTGCTGAGAATATTTATTCTGAAAAAAATTCACTGTAATAGAATTGTGCAAAAATACCTTAAATGTACAGTGAAAGCCAGTCAGAATGTGTAAAGTAAAAACTAACCTTAAACCTTAAAGTAGAACTATAATGAAAACCTTTTTACCATTTTGGATAGAGCAAGGGTTACAACCCTATATTCATTCATATTTTGCAATCTGTGTCCCTTAACGGAGATTTCCCTTCACTTCCTGCCCCATAGCCAGACAGGAATGAGAGGAAATCACTGCAAATTAAAGGAATTCCTTGGGCCCCCCTAGGTCACCAGAACTAGTGTCCCTATTGGAAGATTTCCCCTCTATTATTTTTATGAGGACAACCCAAAATGTGGGATTTTCTTTTACTCTCACTTTCAATGATAACAGTAAACAGGAATTTAACCACTTGAGCCCCAGAAGGATTTACCTAATTCCTGACCAGGGCACTTTTTGCGATACGGCACTGCGTCACTTTAACTGACAATTGCGCGGTCATGCAATGTTTTACCCAAACAAAACTGACGTCCTTTTTTCCCCACAAATAGAGCTTTCTTTTGGTGGTATTTGATCACCTTTGCTGTTTATATTTTTTGCGCTAGAAACAAAAAAAGAGCGACAATTTTGAAAAATAAAACAATATTTTTTTACTTTTTACTATAATAAATATCCAAAAAAAAAGTAAAAAAACAAAATTCTTCCTCAGTTTAGGCCACTATGTATTCTTCTACATATTTTTGGTAAAAAAAAAACCCCGCAATAAGCATATATTGATTGGTTTGCATAAATGTTATAGTGTCTACAAACTATGGGAATAGATTTATGTCATTTTTATTATTATTATTATTATTATTTTTTTTACTAGTAATGGCGGTGATCTGCATTTTTCTATTGGGACTGCGACATTGTGCACACAGATGGGACACTTTTGACTCCTTTGGGACCATTGACAGTTATACAGCAATCAGAGCTAAAAGCAGCCACTCATTACTGTGTAAATGTCTCTGGCAGGGAAAGGGTTAACACAAGGGGGTGATCAAGTGATTCAATGTGTTCCCTCTGTGGTGTTTCTAACTGTATGGGGGCTGGGCTGACTGGAGGAGGAGAGAGATTGTTGTTCCCTATCACTGGGAACAGACTATCACTTTCAACTCCCCTGTCAGAACGGGGATCTGCTTTGTTTACACTCACAGACCCCCCCCGTTCTGCCTGTCTCGGGAGCGATCGTGGGTGACCGGTGGACATCGAGTCCGCCCCATGCATTGATTGGCTCCCCCACTAGCCTGTGAGCGTGTGCGCGCACCTCCGGCGGCGCTTGCGTGCCCACACCACACGTTCCCGCACCCACCGTACAGCTACATTGATTTCCCAGAACGAGCCGACCTTCTGACGTATTATGCCGGTGGCCGGTCAGCAAGCGGTTAATTTGGAGAATGCATTAAGGTAAAAAATCTTCAGCCTTTACAACCACTTTTATCCTGCTCTGTTCTATGAACCATAATATGAGATAGAATTAGCAAAGTTGATGGTTTCTCCTTTTCCTAGTGTAGAATAACTGTTACTCCATACATTAAGTAAGATGTCTTTGAAAAACTAATTTTCACATTCACACGTTCATGTAATTATTTAATAGTGCTTGATGACTCTCCAATTGCAAAGGCAAACTCACTAATGAGATTCATGCTTTTCTGAAACAATAACTAAAAGAAAACTATACATTTATTTATTTCAGGTACTTATATAGCGCCGTCAATTTATGCAGCGCTTTACATATACATTGTACATTCACATCAGTCCCTACCCTCAAGGAGCTTCACAATCTAAGGTCCCTAACTCACATTCATACATACACATACTAGGGCCAATTTAGACAGGATCTAATTTACCTACCAGCATGTCTTTTGAAGGGTGGGAGGAAACCAGAGTACCCGGAGGAAACCTACGCAGGCACAGGGAGAGCATGCAAACTCCAGGCAGGTAGTGTCATGGTTGGGATTTGAACCAGTGGCCCTTTTGCTGCTAGGTGAAAGTGCTATCCACTACACCACTGTGCCATCCAACATTTGCAACATTTAAAGCGGAGTTCCACCCTGTTAAAAGTCAGCAGCTACCAAAAGGGTAGCTGCTGACTTTTAACAATAGGCCACTAACCTGTCCCTCGTTTCAGCGATGCGGCCGCCCGGGGGCTCGCTCATCTCCCCCTCCCCTTGATGGCGCCGGCATCACAAGTGTGGGCTTCCGGCTTTGGCTTCAAAGCCGGGCACTCACTGCGCATGCGCGAGTTGCGCTGCGGCTTGTGAATGGCTCGGTGTATCTTCTGGGACCTCTGACGTGTCCCAGAAGATCACCAAGAGGGAGGGAGGAAGGTGGACTTCCTTTCCGGAGCTACAGCTCAAGGGGAGGAATTGGACCTGGGATCCTGTAAAAACAGGGTGCCTGGTCACCCCCCCAAAAAAAAGACATGCCAATTGTGGCATGTCGGGGGGGGGTCACCTTCCCTTAAAGCGGAAGTTCCACTTTTGGGTGGAACTCCGCTTTAACTATTTTCATGGTGATCTGATAGAGGTGTCTATTAATTTTCTTTAAAGTAATTTTCAAATACTGCCTGGTAAATTACTTGTGCTGGTGTGAAGCGTTTGCTTGCAGAGTTTGAGGCTTCTATAGTAGACCGGAAAGCAAACACAGAATGTTTAAAAGGGTATAGTTGTGTTTGTAGCTGCACCTAATGTTGGTAATTATACTTTTTCCTTATGGAAACTTTACTATACCCCTATATTTTAGCCTACAATTAAAATGTAATGTTTCATAATATTTTGCTATCAAAGGAATCGTTCCAGTGCCACTCATGGAAGGGAAGAAGAAATTACCCCATCTCTTTCTGCCTCTGAGTATAAATTAGCTTGTGTTTCACTTAATATACAGTACTTTTTTAGTTTTTAACCTTTTTGTTACTATGTTACTATATCTAATAAATTAATTTTGGTTACTATTGTATTGATATCTAAGTCATCCATTTAGGCTGTTGTTGGGTGCAACTTACCTGCAGCTTACCTGGAGCAGGCATTTTTGCCATAGCTGTATAGAACAGTAGCTTGTGGCAAAAGGAAATCAGCCCATTACATTGAAGAACATTTTCCTTCAAATTTTGTGCATCTTAAGCTTGGCTGTCACCCATGTGCTTAAGGTACCTCATATGTCAAGGTAGAGAACACTCTTATTAGACTTGGAAATGTGGTTAAGTTGTACCACATGCTAGCTGAGGAAATGTCATCCTTCTTTGTCAGTTTCCACAAAGTAGTCATCTAAGCAATGAAATGACAGGGTACATGTGGTCTAATCAAAGACTAGGTACATCATTTGAAAGAGAAAAAAGCTCTTGATGCATAGAGGTCCACAGATGTCCAGCTGAATGCACACATGGTTAACTCACATTTAGTATAAAGGTTAGTAACTGTGTCTGCATATTTTTAACATGAAATAAGTTTGAAATTGTTATGCAACAATATAGTAATGGTATAGACAGAGAATGCTATACTTTATACCCCTTCTTCATCACAGTATGCTTAAAATATCTTCTATAGAGAATAACACTAAGGGGCGTTTAAAAAAAAGCCATATCTGTTTTTCCATAAGAACTGTATGTAAATTCTTTTTGTGTGAATAGAGCAAACTTTAATGTTCTCAGGCTATATTCTCTGCCGAATGAATGTTATTAGTTCAAAAAAAATGGAAAGCATTTGATCTACAGATAATATAGCCTTTAAACATTTGTTTTTGCCCCATTCACACAGAATGAATGTACATGCAATTTTGATAGAACAGCTGTGCAAATTTTTAATAATACATGATACATTTTACATTTTTGTTACCACAGGTGAAATGTTACAACTCTTAAAGTGGATGTAAACCCCATTCATGAAATTTGAGCTGGGCACGTATATCTGCAGTGTTTACTTGTCTCTATTGAAAGCGCTAAGCCCTATGGCTTTCAAGTTCTCTGTCAACTCTGATATAAGCCTGAATTTTGTGTCAGGGTGGGTGCTATAAATAAATTTGCAGAGAGCGGGTCTATTCACAGAGCAGCTCTGCATTGTTTCTTCCTTTGTGGAGAGGGGGTGTCTGCCTTTCCTCCAATCAGCTGTCTAAAGCCTCGTACACACGGGACGACGATCGTATACAACAGGTCGTATGAATGACCGTTTTATGCAAAATCGATTGTTCGTACACGCGATTAGAACAGCCTACATACGACGGTCGTACAACGGGAGTTGTATGAGCAAACTAGAAAACTTGGTCGTACCAACAAGCGGTCATACGACTGTACAGAGAAGTTGGTACAACAAGTTGTATTGTGCAAAACACACATGCTCAGAAGTCAGGAACGGCCGGATGCTAATTACATGCACCTGAACGTTCTTTCTTTGGTTGTACGATCGTGTAGTGCAGTCAGTATGCTAGATACAACAGCCAACATAGGATTTGAGATGATCGTACGTACGATCGGCGTCCCTTGTGTACGAGACTTTACAGTGTATGGCAAGAATCCACACCCACAGGTGAATCAGGTGAATTCTAACAGGACAGGCACTTTCTAAACAGTATTTAAAATTTAAAACTTATGTAACAGGATTTGTTTCATCTCTGTGTATCATCGGAGGCTGTTCACTTCACTGGAAGTGAGAATTTACATCCACTTTAATGGAGGCGTTATCTATTTTACAGCGGTTTACAAAAAGATTTATTTAATGATGCGGTGGAAAGTGCAGTGATCAAAAACATCCAATCGATTTAGTGTAGGTAAATAGCAAGAGTTAGCTTTGGTTTACTGCACCTTGTTCTACCTTATTGACAAGTCAGGAAAATTAATGGTAATTGTGCCAGCAAGAGGAAGTGAATTACTTTGATGAGAATGATGTATCTTTTCTAGATAAAGTCACACACAGACACAGTTGTCATTTAACAAGCACTGCTGCAATATTTGCAATTCAGTATTTCTCCTACGTTCACTGACAGACGCAGCTCTTCATGACTTTGTGGGGTTTTATGTTCGTCCTACCAGGAGTTAACTAGGCAGGGAAAAGAAATCAGCTGGCCCCTCATCCTGCTTGTATTTTGGGGTGTTTCAGTACTTCTCGACGCAGACAGTCACTTGCATCCTCTTTATGACTTAACGTTTATAACGTCGTCACGAACAATTTACTGTTGACACAGACACACACTGAAATAGATCTTTTCTATGTAGTAAGAGTAGTTTCATTAAGTGAAGGAGAACGACCGTGTTAATGGTAATTAAAAGGACTGAACAGTTATTCCATCTTGTTCCACGTCATTTGGTTTCGATTGAGAACGATAAATGGATGTGATTTAGCTAACCTACAAAAACTAGTGACGTGAAAGGTGGCGTAGTAATTTATTTAGAAAAACATTTGGCGA
>BLSH010351732.1:3541084-3554179 GCA_018402905.1 Glandirana rugosa | reverse complement strand
TTTCTATGGAGGGGACTCCTTCCTTTAAGGATCCTGCTGAGGCACTTCTGAAGTCCTTGTTTTTAAATGCGGGCTCCGCGGTGCGACCTACTTTGGCTGCGGCCATGGCAGTGCAGTACCTTTCGGAGTGCATGAAGGAACTTAAGGCGGACCTGACTGAAGGTCGCCTCATGGAGGCACCGTAGAACGCTGAGTTTTTATTCCAGGGGATTAATTACCTCTGTGATGCGGCGGTGGACGTTATGCCCTTGTTGTCCAGAATTTCTATATCGGCCATTAGGCTTCGCAGAATTCTTTGGCTGCGATCCTGGTCGGGTGACCACGCCTCCAAACTAGGTTTGGCTGATATTCCCTTCCAGGGTGGGCGCCTATTTGGCTCACGACTTGACGAAAATTATTAAGGTTTTCACGGGAGGCAAGAGTACTTTCCTCCCGGAGCTTCGCAGGCGTGAATTCGCCGTAGACAGGAGCCTTCTACGTCTGGTCAGCGGAAGCCTTTTCGTGCATCAGGCGCGGCAAGCAAGGGAACACGTCCCAGTAAGGTTGTTGCAGGAGGCTGGAGCCGACAGTGGCAGCGCAAACCAGGAAAGACGGAAGACAAGTCTTCCTCAGCCTGATGGGTTGCCCCCACCCGATTGTCGGGTGGGGGGGGACGTCTTCGGGGGTTCGCAAACCGGTGGTTGGCTCGCATTTTCGACCGCTGGGTCTGCGACACCGGGTACAGGATAGAGTTCATCTCTCTACCCCCAGACAGGTTCTTCCCATCAAATTTAAGACTCCCGCTGGAGCGCAAACAGGCCCTTCTCAGGGCGGTGCAGGCTCTCTCAGATCAGGGAGTGATCGTACCGGTCCCCCAAGGGGAGAGGTTTCGAGGCTTTTACTTGGACATTCTGGACACGAACCAAGCTTACAGTCGGCCGTGCGCACCCTACTATCACGGTTCGTGGATCCTCTGATTTGGCTGGGCCCTCAGACCAGGGCGTCCCTCACTTGGTGGTTGCGGGACTCGGCCCTCACTCGAGGGAAGTCGTTCCTTCCCATTCAGTGGATGGTGATCACCACGGACGCCAGTCTGATGGGTTGGGGCGGAGTCCTGGAGCAGTTATCAGCTCAGGGTCGTTGGTCGGCCCAGGAGGCCTGTTTACCAATCAATGTGCTGGAGCTGAGAACGATCAGACTGTGTCTTTCTCATTGGACGAGGAGATTGCAAGGCCGACCGATTCGGATTCAGTCGGATAATGCCACGGCAGTGGCGTATGTGAGTCAGCCCTGATTCTGCATTGGGCGGAACTCCATGTTCCGGCAATCTCTGCGGTTTACATCCCAGGCAAGGATCCGTTGGCAGTGGCCACGGATGCCCTGGTGGCTCCCTGGAGCCGTTATCGCCTCCTGTACGCTTTTCCTCCCATACGTCTGCTCCCGAGGTTGGTGCGCAGAATAGCGATGGAAGGAATTCCGACCATTCTGGTGGCCCCGGATTGGCCTCGGCGCACTTGGTACGCCGACGTGGTGCAAATGGTGGCGGACGCCCCCTGGCGGCTTCCGATGCGAGACGACCTCCTGTCTCAAGGATCCATCTTGCACCCTGCCTTACCCTCGCTGGCTTTGACGGCTTGGCTATTGAGTCCCAGGTGCTGAGGGATAGAGGAGTGGCCGACTCCGTGATCCCCACCTTGTCGAAAGCTCGCAAGTGCACCTCTCGCAAGATTTATCACCGTACCTGGAAGGCTTATATTGCCTGGCGCGAGGCGGAGGGCTACAACCCTCGCTCGTTTGTAGTCTCCAGGGTGCTGACTTTTCTTCAGCAGGGTCTGACTAAGCAGTTGGCTTTGAGTACTCTTAAGGGCCAGATCTCGGCCTTAGCCATACTTTTTCAGAGACCTTTGGCTTCGTACTCTCTGATTCGTACTTTTGTACAAGGTGTGCGACATGTGGCGCCTCGGGTGAGATCCCCGATGGCCCCATGGGATCTGAATCTGGTGCTTTCTGTTCTTCAAAAACCACCTTATGAAAAGATCAGGGAGATCCCCTTACAACTTCTGTCGCAGAAGGTGGCCTTTTTGGTTGCCATCACTTCTGCCAGACGAGTGTCGGAATTGGCTGCCCTATCGTGCAAGTCTCCTTATTTGGTGATACATAAGGATAAGGCGGTCTTGCGACCCCTTCCTTCTTTTCTTCCAAAGGTAGTCTCTTCTTTTCATATCAATGAAGATATTGTTCTACCTTCATTGTGCCCTCGTCCATCGCACCCGAAGGAATTCGAGTTGCATGCCTTGGACGTAGTTAGGGCCTTACGGGTGTACTTGGCTGCTACAGCTTCTTTTCGTAAAGCTGACGCCTTGTTTGTTCTGCCAGAGGGCCCGCGCAAAGGTTTGGCGGCCTCTTCGGCTACGATTTCTCAGTGGATTAGAAAAACCGTGACCCATGCTTATTTTGTTCGGGGGAATGTTCCCCCTTTTCCGGTCACGGCTCATTCTACCCGGGCGGTTAGTACTTCCTGGGCCTTCAGACACCAGGCCTCGGTGTCACAGGTGTGCAAGGCGGCCACTTGGGCCTCGGTTCACACTTTCACTAAGTTTTTACAAAGTTGATGTGTTTGCATCTTCGGATGCTGCTTTTGGCCGCAAAGTTCTGCAGGCGGCAGTGTACGCGCGCCTGGCGCCTCCTCAGAGGTTCAGTTGGGTACAGTTGTTTGCGTTTACCCACCCCCCTTTTTTGACACAGCTTGGGGACGGCCCCACAAAGTCATGAAGAGCTGCGTCTGTCAGTGAACGTAGGAGAAAAAGGGATTTTATTAAAACTTACCGTAAAATCCTTTTCTCAGAGTTCACTGACAGACGCAGCACCCACCCCTCTGGGCTCTGTTTTGGTACGGCTTGTGTACAAACTGGAGAGCTCCTCTGGGAGGGGGGTTTTAATGTAGGAAAAGAGGACGGCCCCCAGGGGAGGGGCCAGCTGATTTCTTTTCCCTGCCTAGTTAACTCCTGGTAGGACGAACATAAAACCCCACAAAGTCATGAAGAGCTGCGTCTGTCAGTGAACTCGGAGAAAAGGATTTTACAGTAAGTTTTAATAAAATCCCTTTTTTTACTTGGTTGGATTGTTACCCAGTAATGATCAGCAAGCCAGTCTACCAAAACTGGGATTGACAGGATATGACTGACAGCAACAAAAGTCAATGACTCCCACTGCTGCCTGTGTGTCCTATGAGAAGAAGAAGAGAGGAGAGCGCTGCTGCAGACGACCACACCGCTGGAATGGGAGAGAGGTAAGTGTATTTGGGTATTTGGGGGGGGGGGGGTTATAAGCTAATGGAAGTTTTTTTTTATCTTAATGCAGAGAATAAATGAAGGTAATAAAAAACAAAAACTTTTGCGTTTATAACCACTTGTGCAGCACTGCATTCATTAATACATAATTACTTACATTTTTTAAATGCAAACAGTACCTGAATTTGACTTGGTATACGCCTCTTGCAGTCCCTGCAGTCACATGCTGATCAGAGTGACAGAGAGGTGAGCTTATCAGTCTGCTGCTTCTTTTTTCACTGCCCAGCCCCAGGCTGGGAGAGGAACAAGACCTGTAAATGTAACTAAACCACATCAAAGGTGTGTAAACCTACTCACTGGATGATCAGTTATAATAATCATTTGGCAGGTAATCAGCTCCTGTGTACATATCTTATCTGAATATTTGTTTGCTTGGACTTCTTGTTCATTGAAATCTGAGTTTTCTGTTGCATAATATTTGTGATACAGTGCTTTAGATGATACAGCCAATGTGTAAATATCTTATAAATGCTTTTTTTATCAAATTAAAAACTGTTGATTTTTTATTTTTTTTAGCTTTTTAGCTTCTGAGGTTTGTTGGTGATATATTATATAATATATATTATATTAGCAGAATACAAGGGATACAACTAACATATTTCTTTACAAGCTATTTAAAATCATTTTTATAGATGTGTTTAAATGACAGCTGGGATAAGGTTGCATTTAGGCACATGTTAAAAAAATGTGATATTATAATGTATGCCTGTTTTACTTATCCATAAATAGCATGGGGCTGAGGGGATCAGTGGAATCCAAGCGAGAAAGGAAAATTGTCACATGGTAATGATGTCTCACCAGGAAATATGAAGTATGGGATGATAGAAGGAGAATAGTATACTCAAAAAACATTACATATGAATGTTGCTATATCGCTCTTCACCAAAAAGCTTTGCAATATAACAGCCTGTGTATTACTTTATTTAGACCATATTCTGCATTGTGCTACAGAAATGCAAGGGAGAGGTTTGCAACCTTTCACTTTGTGTGTTTTGAAAAAGATAAAACTTTAGGTTTTTGTAGCTGTTTGTGACATCATTGGGGAGATTCAATCTTACATTTTTATCCCTGTCACATTAGTGCAAGAAAAGAGGAGAACAGAAGTCACCAGGACAGGAAAGCAATGACAAAAGTTAAAACATATATATAATATTAAATAAATATTTTTTACTGCTCTACCAAAACAATTTATTGCATTTTGCCCCTTATTGTATCTCCAACCCGGTTCCAGATATAAAAAAAAAGTTGATAGGAGTTTCTTGTGCTTTTTTCTTTCCTTCTATCTAAAGCAACACCAGCAAAAATGCTTAAAGGGTTACTCCACTTTCGTGGGGAAAAAATAGCAAATAAAAAAAAAATAATATAGCATTACAATTGCATAATTGAATGTGATTAAAAATCACCTTTCCTTTTCAATCTGCCGCTGTGAATTTCTGAAAGTGCAAGGCGATATGGCTAACTGGAGGTGTTCTGTACAGAGAATGTATACAGAACGCCCCCCAGATATGTAATTTCCTGCTTGTGTGATTGGCTCACAATTTTTCCCAGAAGTCTGCACTAAGATACAAGTCAGATTTTAGGCATCCCCTGCAACAAAAATGTAATTTTTGGTGAAAAGCCTGTACGGTTTAGGAGATATTCCCCCTGCAAGCAGCCACTGACGTCACGGCGCATGCGCAGTGATGTCCTGGAGCATAGTTCCGGACCTTGCTGGAAACCGCGCCGGAAAGGCGGGCTCCGCGTGCATGCGCAGGAGTGACGTCTTGCGGCTCCGGCCACTCAAAGTGCTGGAGCCACGTACCCGGAAGAATCCCCGAGGGAACATGGCAGCTTCATTCTAAGGTGAGTATTTCATAATGAGCTAGCATGCGATGCATGCTAGCTCATTATGCCTTTGTCTTGCAGGTTTTTTTTATATTTTTGGGTACCTGGGGATACAACCGCTCTAATATAATGTAATGCTAAACAACAGATGAATGTTCATCTAGTAGGTTGTTTTATGTATCTGCAGATGGTTGAGTTTAGCATTATTTTTTAAGTAACCCAGCATGATGAAAACATTATTTTTATTTAGAAATTCTTACAGTAGATGTAAACCAAATCAATAAATCAAAAAGTGTTTTCAACCTTTTTATTAAAATAGCTGGTGATGCTGCAATGACGATTTTTGTTCAGGCACTAGACTAAACTCTGCCCCTTTTACCCTATCATACTTTAAGGGTGTCACCCTGTCATAAGCTTTTATTGGAGATTACAGGCAGCTGTGTCAAAGCACATTGTGCACGCGCAATCCACTGTTGTCACCATCGGAAAGTCGGAGCAATGATGTGCAGCCAAGGTTAGAGTGAATGCATGTAGACAGGAAATGGCTGAAAAAGTTGCAGGAAAGTAGCAGCACTAAGATGGGAAAACAGAATAAAAAAGTGTACAGAATAAATTAAATGTCATCTAATAAAGGTTTGCATACACTTTACAATCATAATGTTTTTTGCCTCTAAATGAAATAAAGCTGTAATGCAAGTTTTTGACAGATCATCGCTGCAGCAGATGGCAAAATATGACAAGGACATTTGTGCACATTGTGCTCACTGATCTGCTCTGTAGTATCAGTGTTGTACACCTCCACCTAGTGTCAGTGTTGTAATCCTCCACCTAGTGTCAGTGTTGAACTCCTCCACCTAGTGTCAGTGTTGTACTCCTCCACCTAGTGTCAGTGTTGTACTCCTCCACCTAGTGTCAGTGTTGTACACCTCCACCTAGTGTCAGTGTTGTACACCTCCACCTAGTGTCAGTGTTGTACTCCTCCACCTAGTGTCAGCATTGTACACCTCCACCTAGTGTCAGTGTTGTACTCCTCCACCTAGTGTCAGTGTTGTACTCCTCCACCTAGTGTCAGTGTTGTACTCCTCCACCTAGTGTCAGTGTTGTACTCCTCCACCTAGTGTCAGTGTTGTACATCTCCACCTAGTGTCAGTGTTGTACTCCTCCACCTAGTGTCAGTGTTGTACTCCTCCACCTAGTGTCAGCATTGTACACCTCCACCTAGTGTCAGTGTTGTACTCCTCCACCTAGTGTCAGTGTTGTACACCTCCACCTAGTGTCAGTGTTGTACTCCTCCACCTAGTGTCAGTGTTGTACTCCTCCACCTAGTGTCAGTGTTGTACTCCTCCGCCTAGTGTCAGTGTTGTACACCTCCACCTAGTGTTAGTGTTGTACTCCTCCACCTAGTGTCAGTGTTGTACTCCTCCACCTAGTGTCAGCATTGTACACCTCCACCTAGTGTCAGTGTTGTACTCCTCCACCTAGTGTCAGTGTTGTACTCCTCCACCTAGTGTCAGTGTTGTACTCCTCCACCTAGTGTCAGTGTTGTACTCCTCCACCTAGTGTCAGTGTTGTACATCTCCACCTAGTGTCAGTGTTGTACTCCTCCACCTAGTGTCAGTGTTGTACTCCTCCACCTAGTATCAGCATTGTACACCTCCACCTAGTGTCAGTGTTGTACTCCTCCACCTAGTGTCAGTGTTGTACACCACCTAGTGTCAGTGTTGTATACCTCCACCTAGTGTCAGTGTTGTACTCCTCCACCTAGTGTCAGCATTGTACACCTCCACCTAGTGTCAGTGTTGTACTCCTCCACCTAGTGTCAGTGTTGTACACCACCTAGTGTCAGTGTTGTATACCTCCACCTAGTGTCAGTGTTGTACTCCTCCACCTAGTGTCAGCATTGTACACCTCCACCTAGTGTCAGTGTTGTACTCCTCCACCTAGTGTCAGTGTTGTACACCACCTAGTGTCAGTGTTGTACACCTCCACCTAGTGTCAGTGTTGTACTCCTCCACCTAGTGTCAGTGTTGTACTCCTCCACCTAGTGTCAGTGTTGTACTCCTCCGCCTAGTGTCAGTGTTGTACACCTCCACCTAGTGTCAGTGTTGTACTCCTCCACCTAGTGTCAGTGTTGTACTCCTCCACCTAGTGTCAGCATTGTACACCTCCACCTAGTGTCAGTGTTGTACTCCTCCACCTAGTGTCAGTGTTGTACACCTCCACCTAGTGTCAGTGTTGTACTCCTCCACCTAGTGTCAGTGTTGTAAACCTCCACCTAGTGTCAGTGTTGTACTCCTCCACCTAGTGTCAGTGTTGTACTCCTCCACCTAGTGTCAGTGTTGTAAACCTCCACCTAGTGTCAGTGTTGTACACCTCCACCTAGTGTCAGTGTTGTACACCTCCACCTAGTGTCAGTGTTGTACTCCTCCACCTAGGGTCAGCGTTGTACACCCACACCTAGTGTCAGTGCTGTACACCTCCACCTAGTGTCAGTGCTGTACACCTCCACCTAGTGTCAGTGTTGTACTCCTCCACCTAGTGTCAGTGTTGTACTCCTCCACCTAGTGTCAGTGTTGTACACCTCCACCTAGTGTCAGTGTTGTAAACCTCCACCTAGTGTCAGTGTTGTAAACCTCCACCTAGTGTCAGTGTTGTACACCTCCACCTAGTGTCAGTGTTGTACACCTCCACCTAGTATCAGTGTTGTACTCCTCCACCTAGTGCCAGCGTTGTACACCCACACCTAGTGTCAGTGCTGTACATCTCCACCTAGTGTCAGTGTTGTACACCCACACCTAGTGTTAGTGTTGTACTCCTCCACCTAGTGTCATCGTTATACACCTCCACCTAGTGTCAGTGTTGTACAACTACACCTAGTGTTAGTGTTGTACTCCTCCACCTAGTGTCAGCGTTGTACACCTCCACCTAGTGTCAGTGCTGTACACCTCCACCTAGTGTCAGTGTTGTACACCTCCACCTAGTGTCAGCGTTGTACACCTCCACCTCGTGTCAGTGTTGTACACCTCCACCTAGTGTCAGTGTTGTACACCTCCACCTAGTGTCAGTTTTGTACTCCTACACCTAGTGTCAGTGTTGTACTCCTCCACGTAGTGTCACTGTTGTACACCTCCATCTAGTGTCAGTGTTGTACACCTACACCTAGTGTCAGTGTTGTACACCTAGTGTCAGCGTTGTACATCTCCACCTAGTGCCAGTGTTGTACACCTACACCTAGTTTCAGTGTTGTACGCCTACACCTAAGGTCAGTGGGTTACGCCTCCACCTAGTGTCAGTGTTGTACGCCTCCACCTAGTGTCAGTGTTGTACGCCTCCACCTAGTGTCAGTGTTGTACACCTCCACCTAGTGTCAGTGTTGTACACCTACACCTAGTGTCAGTGTTGTACACCTAGTGTCAGTGTTGTCCACCTCCACCTAGTGTCAGTGTTGTACACCTCCACCTAGTGTCAGTGTTGTACACCTCCACCTGGTGTCAGTGTTGTCCACCTCCACCTAGTGTCAGTGTTGTACACATTCACCTAGTGTCAGTGTTGTACATCTCCACCTAGTGTCGGTGTTTTCCACCTACACCTAGTATCAGTGTTGTACACCTCCACCTAGTGTCAGTGTTTTCCACCTACACCTAGTGTCAGTGTTGTACAACTACACCTAGTGTCAGTGTTGTACACCTCCACCTAGTGTCAGTGTTGTACACCTACACCTAGTGTCAGTGTTGTACACCTACACCTAGTGTCAGTGTTGTACACCTCCACCTAGTGTCAGTGTTGTACACCTATACCTAGTGTCAGCATTGTACACCTATACCTAGTGTCAGCATTGTACACCTATACCTAGTGTCAGCATTGTACAACTATACCTAGTGTCAGCATTGTACACCTATACCTAGTGTCAGCATTGTACACCTATACCTAGTGTCAGTGTTGTACACCCACACCTAGTGTCAGTGTTGTACACCTACACCTAGTGTCAGTGTTGTACACCTACACCTAGTGTCAGTGTTGTACACCTACTGTCAGTATTGTACACCTACACCTAGTGTCAGTGTTGTACACCTCCACCTAGTGTCAGTATTGTACACCCACACCTAGTGTCAGTGTTGTACACCCAGTGTCAGTGTTGTAAACCTCCACCTAGTGTCAGTGTTGTACACCTAGTGTAAGTGTTGTACACCTCCACCTAGTGTCAGTGTTGTACACCTACACCTAGTGTCAGTTTTGTACACCCACACCAAACCACATTCAGAACACTGCACTTTATCATCCCTGTGCATGGAGACTAAAGGTGCTGTAGACATGAGATAATCAATCCAGATGTATTTTGGCCAGAATACATAAGAATTTCATTATCCGTGGACACTCACATGGCATACCAGACTCTATGATCTTTCATAGATTAAGCCATGGCTGGAGGAGTCAGGTCACCCTTAACCCTTTCATTTCCATAATCATAAATTTGCCAATACACATTTGCTCAGCCTGATCATGTCTGCATGTCTTACTGCCTTCTAAAGTCGATGACCAGCTTCAGGCTCTCATATAATGTGGTATTCGGTAAATTTGTATATAAGGGTGCACAGTGCCATATATATGTAGTTACAGGACTGGGAAATAATAAACTGTTGCTTTTTTTCTGTGTGTAATTGGAATATTGCCATTCTTCACACTGTTATGTGTCAAAATGTGCCCAGTGAAGTTCATTTATGTGCAAAATATAGACTTTGCTTTTTTAGCATTTTGAGTTTTGACTTACCAGAGACTTACCTTCTGGCTTACCAGAGCTGCCAGCATTGTGCAGATCTGGCCAGTAGGACAAACATTGTTCACTAATGGATGTCCTGAATGTAGAACTAAAGTTTCTTAAGCAAATAATGCTCTTCTGCCTTAGATTTTTCTCCCTGCTTGTCAGAATTTGTTTCTGTAAGTGTACACTGAGCCGTACACTGGCAGATCAGTGTACAGTCTTGCCATTATTATGTGCTGGGACGTATAGTAAGTAATTCCTGTAGACTTGGGGACCCAGAATTTTTTCACAGTTTTTGCAGGTTTATTCCACTTTAAATAGTATGTCCAGGGGTTAACCAATGCAACTCCCAAATTCTGTCTCCCCTTGTTGAGCATGTCACAGAATATGTATGGGCAATTATAGTGACTATATTTAATATGTGAAACAACATGCATCTGAACTATCAGTGTTATCATTCTTTTGTTATTGTCTCGTAAACTGATATATGTGCCTTTGTATTAATTTAATAGTGTGGTTTTACATGTTCTCAAAAACAAATGGCAATTATGCAGATCTTGAGAAAGCACATTGTTGTATAGAAGGACCTTCCAACACTAAACACTTACAGTGTGAACAGAGTCACATTTTTAATTATCATTAAACACTCGTTTTACAGGTTCATGAGGTCTATGAGTGTCAGGATTGTGACAAGAAATTTATTTCAGCTAACCAACTTAGAAGGCATATGATAACTCACTCAGGTAAAACAACCACCTCTGCATGCTTATTTTATGATTCAGGCAGTATTACAAAAAGTGCACATGTTGTGCTGTGTGTTCATTTTTATGGATTAACATTTTAAAATTGTAAGCAAAAATCCAAATTTTGGAACATTTTTTATTCACTGTGTATTTTATTAAATGCATTGCACATATTCCAATGTATAATCTTGAAGCTAGCTTTCTTTGAAGTCCTTCTCTTTTGATTTAAGCTAGTTAATTCGATGTCGGTTTGAAAAGATTATTTTTAAGTCTGTGGCAATGTTTCGTTCTTCCATCCGTTATGAACTATCATGTTAGAAAGGGCATTAGATGCTTTTCTAATTGGTTAATCTTAATTGGACTGACTTAAATGCAACAGTCTCTATGGAGAGTACTCTGTTTGCCTTTCATCTTCTACCTCCCCTCCACTGAACTACAGATTAAATGTCCCCAATCATTTTCTGCAGAGAAGCGCCCCTACACCTGTGAGGTTTGCTGTAAGTCCTTCAAACGACTTGATCAAGTGACCGCTCACAAAATAATACACAGCGAGGACAAACCTTACCAATGCAAGCTCTGTGGAAAAGGATTTGCCCACAGAAATGTTTACAAGAATCATAAAAAGGTAAACAACTAACGTTGGTGTTTGCAATGGCATTTTGCAAAACTTTCCACATTTTTTCATGTTAAAGTGGACCTTTAATCTATGCATCATGATTGTCCAGTATCTGGATAGACTTAGCATATACCTGAACCTGTGTTAACTTATCATATTTTAGCTTTGCAGTGGCCAATTTATCATAAGTTCCTTGTTTTTTGCTTTCTTTTCAATATGTGTTACAAAGATTTAATTTTCAGAGATCAGTACAGGACACAGGCTTCTTAAAAGCACTGTGACTAGGTTATATGCAGCTACCCTCAGGTGATTGGATACTGGCAAAAAAATGATATGCCTGCTACAGACATTTTTCCCAAGCTCTGTTTATGGAAACTGTATGCTCTTGTTTAGTGTTGGAACAGCCTGAAATTGCTCGACCAAACGTCTTTTTTAGTAAAGGGGTCTCTAAAATCCCCATGTTCAAAAACCTGGTAGATATAAGGTTAAAGGCTCTCTTTAAGCTTCACCTTGGTGGACCCTGCAAAGTAACCCACATTTTTTTTTCTAGGGCAGTCTTTAGGACCATTGTTATCTGGACTAAACATATGTCCTGGAATTCCAGCTCCATCTTCATGAATCCCTGAGTCCATAGTCCTTCCCCAGAAGAAAGAAGGTTTGTATCTTCACCAATAGACAGTCTACTCTTGAGAGTGGGAAGGGTGTCTTTCATCTCTCTATGTTTTCCAATGCTAAGTTTAAGCCAGGAACTTACTTTTGTAAGAAGACCTGGCCTTCCAAACCAACCAAGGTTGGGGCTAAGGCCTCAGCTTCCCAACTTCTCAAAGTGGGGGAATATCTTTTTGGCTTTCTCAGCCTTCTGGTCCCAGATTATTTCATTTCAGAGTTTCATTTCCAGGGCCTACAAACTGGAGTTTTGCACTTCATGCTCTCTGGTGTATTTCTTTCTCTGTCATACCAGGCAGATATGCTTTCTGCTGTCCGACAGCTCCTGTATCAAGGGGTAATTACCCCTATATTAATAGGAAAATACTTTCAAGGTTTTTACTCAAACCCCTTCACAGTTCCCAAACTGAATGAAGAAGTTTGGTCCATTTTGTATCTAAAGAGTCTACTCAACTTGTTCCTATGGTTTCAGAGGCTTTGCATGGCAAATTCTAGGTCGGTCATTGCCTCCCTCCTTCTGGGGAATTTTCAGGTCTCAGTAGACCTATGAGGTGCCTATCTGCACAAGCCCATGTTTTCGCCTCATCAATACTATTGGCTTTGCTGTGGGCGAACATAACTACCAAATTTTCACTCTTTCCTTTGCCTTATCTACAACCTCCTGGGTTTTTACCAATATGCCCTGGTTTTGGCTCATCTCTATTCTCAAGACATTTGCATTGTGGGGTATCTTGACAATCTACTGCTAAAGAATCTTTCCTCTTTGTCCCTGTCAGCCAACATCCAACAGAAGGTACAGACAAGAGTTTTGGTTGGACCCTCAACCTCCAGAAGCCATCTCTAAAACCTCTAGGTCTTGGGGGTGTGTTACCTAATTTCCGAAGTAGAACCGGTCCTCCCGAACACACAGAACTACGTCTTTACGTCACCTGGTCCTAAACAAGTCGAGTCTCGTTCCGAGAGGTTTGACATTCTACCCAAAATCTCTACCGAAGACCTCCAACTCCCAGGTTGGTTTTGAGAACAGACATGGAAGACAACCTACAACCGACTGTCCCTGTTTCTCCTTTCTAAGAAATCGTCATCTAACAGTTCTATGGGGTGTTACGTTTACAGAACTCTTATCTCTACTCGGTTTTGGTCCCGTATAACCATTTT
>BLSH010351732.1:3518031-3529066 GCA_018402905.1 Glandirana rugosa | reverse complement strand
CTGCAGCGTGTCCTCTCTCCCCCCTCTCTCCTCTCACACTGCACCGATCGGTGCGGAGAGGAGAGAAAAGTTGGCGCTTCCACCGGCTTGTTTACATGTGATCACGCCGTCATTTGACGGCGCGATCACGTGGTGAAAGGCCGCTTACAGCGGCCATTCACCACGATCCGTGATCAGTCGGGTCCCCCGGACCCGACAGTCACGGATGTTCCCGTGTGCGCGCCCCAGGGGCGCGCGGGAAGCGCGATTCTGGGAGGACGTCAATAGACGTCCTCCCAGAATTAAGCAACCGCTCTGTAGACGTCATTTGTCTATAGGGCGGTTGTTAACTGGTTAAGAGAGGGTTATAATCCCTGTCAGTTTTTTATTGCCATCTGTGTCCCAGTGGGGACATCTACCTCTCTGGTGAAAACCCAAAATGTGGGATTTTCTAATGCTTTTACTTTCAAAGGTAATTGTACACAGGAAAAATAAAGACAGCAATAAAATGGACAGGTGCTCTCATCCCTCTTCACTCTACCAAAACTAAAAAAAAAAAAAAAAAAAAACAGTTTTGATTTTAGTTATAATTTTTTTTTGCATTTGTAAGCAGCTCAACGTCCAGCTCCCTGTGCCCATTGAGAATACCTTGCCTATTAAGCCTCATACACACGGGCATATTAAAAAACGAGCTGTAACGTCGGAACCTACGGCAGGAAAAAATTGGCGTTAAAAACGCGATTTCATCTGCATTTTGCATTGGTGTTAATACACATTATTGAGCGTCAACGCTACGTCGCATTTTGTTTGAAAATACATCCCTCTGGTATTTTTGAACCTGAAAACACTGGCACTAAAAACGCCGTTTAACATCGCTACGGCGTTAATGCACGTTAGTGAGCATTACTGAGCGTTTTGCCGACTCATCGTCAAGCTCACAAACACCAACGCTATCTACAGCTCAAAAATGTCAGCGTGTCTATGGGGCCATTGAAAAACATGGAGATGCGTTTTTAAGCTGCAAAAAATGCTCAAAAACACGGCTGTAAAAATGTCCGTGTGTATGAGGCCTTAGTTTTGAAAATAGCTTTGTTACAAACAGCATGACGCTGCCCAGGAAATGTCTTTTAGCAGCAGTTTTTTATTCTTTCCAAGTGTCATGTTTGCTTTAGTACATCCTACAGGTGTGCTACTTCATAGATAAGTTTAGGGCATCCCCAAAGCATGCTGTTTATAGGAATTGTTAACTTGTAATATTTCACTTTAAGCATTATTAACTGAGCTGCTTCCTACTGATTGACTTTTTTTTTCATATGTACAGTACATGCCGCCTCTGGCAGTGCCCAGCTCCACTAGCCTTTGTTTGACAAATTTATTCCTCGTTAGTCTTGAAAATAATTAATGTTCAAGATTCTCCTCCCTTTGACTTCAGCATGGTTTGCATTAAATCCAAGCAGATTTGACCATCACTAGTGACAGTCCAAAAAGGACACAGATGTCAATAAAAAGCAGACCGAAGTTCTAACTCTTCCACATGCTATAATAATAAAAACAAAATTGGCCTTTACATACTCTTTAAAGGACAACTATTACGTAAGATAATGATGCTGATTTATTGAAGGAGTTGTTATCCTCACACAATAAATTGTATGAACATTTACGTAAATTATCCAATAATGTAATAGGCAAACTCCTGTTAACTTATTTCATCTGCACTTGATTGGATAATTTTAGTCAATTGTCACACAATTTATGTGAAGATTCTCATCTCCTTCAGTAAATCAGCCCAATACAATTCAGTAAATACAGATTTGTTTTCACTCAAAAATGGAAATTGCGCTTATCTGTTTCCTCCCCCCCTCCGGTGCCACATTTGGCACCTTTCAGGGGGGAGGGGGGAACGGGTTCTACAGGCTCTCTTTCCCCACTTCCAGGAAAGGCGACGCGGTGCCGCCCCTCAGAAGTTCGGCCTCCTTCCTTTGCCACCGTGCCATTTAGAAAGAGCAGCGTGCTTCGCACATGCACAGTAGAGAACCGGCTGTGAAACTGAAAAGCTTCACTGCCGGATTCCCTTATCAGGAATGGCAGCGGCAGCACCTGACAGCCAATCCGAAAAATGCCTACATCATGGAATGCCTGGATAGGTAAGTGTCCTAATATTAAAAGTCAGAAGCAACACCTCTTTAACATTGATATGCAGACTAGCTAAACATCAGGCCCTGAAGAAACAGCACCAGCGGGTCGTTTCTTCAGTGCACGTGCGCCGAGGACATCGGCACATGCAGATACAGTGAATATCTCCTAAACTGTGCAAGTTTAGGAGATATTCATGGTACCTATAGGTAAGCCTTATTATAGGCTTACCTGTAGATACAAGTGGTGTAACAAGACGTAGCATTCATTTATTTAGGTGTGTAATGCTATTCACTTTTCCACTCTACAACTTTTCCTGCACTTTGTGTTAAACCTGCTGTCATAAGCACATGCTGCTCAATAATTTTAGCCCCTTACTGTCTTCAGCAACAACAATTTCAGCTCAAATGCTGCCCCACAACTCAAAGCCAACTCTATTCTCAGATTTAAGCTAACTCTCACCTTTAGATATTCACAGAAATGACTTGGCACTACATTTTGACCGCCATAACAGCCTGTTCAGCAATCACTTTTTGTGCCCTCAATACCTACAGTATTCTTCAGCCACAACATGGGCATTTCCTTATCACTTTACCCCCCCCCCCCCCAAAGCTTTACCTAAAAACTTACCACGCACACACCTTGGAGGAAATAATTTTGATCAAAAGGGAAGTGTAACCATTCTAACCAGCAACTCAGATTCCTGTATTTTGTTTTACTCAGCTATTGTATATGCAGCACATGTACATGTGCCTATCTGTATAGGCACATTGAAAACAATTGGCTGCATTTAGATCCGTAACCCTCCCCCCCCCCCCAACAAAAAAAATATGCCTGTATGCTTACCGCTGAGTTTTTAGGCACCAGTGAGCAAGAGGCCTTATAGATATTCCAGATGAATATTATGTCAACAATAATATTTCAGGGTATCATTCATTATCCTTTGATATACACAATCCATTGCTCTCGGTTCCTGCATATATTAAAACTATTGTACACTTCAGGGTTCTTAATACCCATGCATCCCTATGCTTTATAATAAGTATACCACTGCATAGGGTCATTTGGGCCAAGCTGGTGATAATTGTTTTCTTGTTTAGCCGTTATATCTGTATTTGTCTACTGCTTTGTAAGATCTGTTTTCTTCATACCTTCAACAGCTGTCTAAAGATGAGGTTGCTGAACTGATGTGGGTAGTTTCCTTTCTGGTATGCGGATATTTTCCTTTGCTTGTGATATATAACATGGACTTTTTCCCATACTAGAAATCCTAAAGTTTTTATTCCTTACAATGGACATTTTACTTCTAAGTTACACAGCCTTTCTGAAGACTGAAAGAATGAAATGTTTTTAGTCACTTACTGGCTGCAAGTTTGGGAATTCAGTTTATCTTCCTCACATTTTATATCAAAGAACAGTTCATGGAAGTCAGAGAACACTGCAGTGTTTTTATTTCATTCGCCTTATTTGTACAATGCGATGTGTTGAATATGTATGTAAAATATATTGGTATAAAAAAATACCAGATGGTCAAATATTACAAGTATTAACTTGTTATAGTCTTTTGCCTTGTGATCGTCCAGCAATGAGTAAAAGCATTTAAACATGCAGTTGCTATAGTTTTCATCCCCTTTTGGTTTATGTTGGGTGAAGTAGACCAAAAAGAACCAAAGTCCCTTTCACTAAACTGCCCTTCATTTTAGACAACTACTAAAATTCTGTACCAAAGGTGTAAAATTATAAACATGATTGCACATCAAAAGTGGAAAAAACACTGATAGTACCTTGTAACAGGCACCTCTAGATTCCTGCACACCAGGTCAGTTTCTCAATTTAAGGAGTGCCTGTGAAAGATGCAATTTGCTAACATCATCTCAGCCTCTTGAGTTAATATACCTACCTTATGCCTTCCCATCTCCTAAGGCTATCTATTGGTAAGTGAGGCTGTCCATTAAAGTGATGGTCCAATAGTAAGGCATTGAATATAAGAGGAGGTGGGACCTGGCTATTAACAGAGCAAGCAGGATGATATATGCATACCAGAGCACCTCTGGGTTTGGGGCACCAGGGGCACTGCTTTGGAAAAAAGGCTTGACATACAGGTGCCTGGAGATAGCAGGTTAACATGTTTCCCACTTCAGGTGTGCTTTAAGGCCCCTTTCACGCTTGTACAACTTGTCCTGCGACTTTAGACAGCAAAGGCGCATTGACAAGTCATTCCCCGCGATTTCCAATGACAACCATTGATATATGTACAATTTCAAGTCGTGCTGACTTCAAAGTAGTCCCTACTCTACTTTGGTCCGACTTTCATGCGAGTTGAGGTCCATAGACCTCAAGTTTTCACAGGCATTCCCTGAAATTGCGTCAAAATCGCGCGACTTTTAAGTCGCGTCAGTGTGAAAGGGGCCTAAAGCATACCTCGATTAAAAACTTCTGTAGAATGAACCCTGGACATATGTTTTGTGGAAATAACCTTTCTAGGAGGGTATACTCTTCTGTATGCATACCCTACCTAGCAAAGAGATTTTGAACCTTTGTCAGCTCATAATTCACATTTAAATGCATGAGGTGGTGGTGATCAACATTAAATATTAAAAGTAACCAAAACTCTTTAATTAATAACAATTTAAAGTAAAGAAATACAGCAGCAAGTTCTTGCTTAGAGGAAATGTGCAATATAATGCAGCAGATTTTCAGATAAACAGGTATTATGAAAATGTTCCTTGGAGCTGCTTTGCAGGGAGCAAACTATCTTAATGGTCTCCTAAGCCACTGCTCTAGTTCATTTTATATCTATAAACCATTGCTCTATTCAGATGTATGGCTCAATTTGAATTACCTTATATTACCTTGAAGCTATTAAGAATTGCAGTTGGGGATGCTAGAGATGTCATTCTTTTGATAGCAAAAACTCCCAAAATCTTTTCTGGAACATAAACAGCAGTTATACCCTTGGGGTATCACTTTATGCATACATCATACCTGTGCGAGTTTAGATCAGTGGTCTCCAAACTGCGGCCCTGGGGCCGAATGTGGCTCTTTGCTTGCCCTTATCTGGCCCTTGGGACACTATTCCTCCTACCCAAGGCACTATTCCTTCTACACCAACAATATTTCCTGTTACTGATACCAACAATAGGGCACTATTCCTACCATTGACCTGAACAATGGGGCACTATTCCTCCCACTGACACAAATGATGGAACGCTTTTCCTCCCACTGATGCCAACCATGGGGCACTATTGCTCCTATTGACACCAATGAAGGGGCACTATTCCTTCCCCTGATGCCAACAATGAGGCACTATTCCAACCTGAAGACACCAATGATGGAGAACTATTTCTTCCCCTAATACCAACAGTGGGGCAATATTCCTCCCACCAATACCAATGATGGGGCATTCTTTACTCACAATGATGACAGGCGCTTTTCTTCTCCCACTGGCCAAAGTCTGGCCCCCTCAAAGTCTGAAGGACAGTAAACTGGCCCTTTGTTCAGAAAGTTTGGAGACCCCTGGTTTAGACGTTTGGATGTACCGGTATATCTCACCAAAGAGATACACATGACAGCAGATGGCAATTTTACCATCTGTCATTATGGTATAGTTGTTCCATAAAGTAATTTAGGCTTCTCCAGTAGTTAGCAATCATTAATTTCATAGTTATAGTAACAAATAATATTGTCTCCAGTATTCATGTAGTAATTGTGTACACTCTATTCCTAATTTCAGTAAATGTAAACACCACTCTTCACTCAATAATGCATGCGAGTTTATGTTCTGAACATAAGGCAATTCATTTTTACTGAATAACATTTGTAATTGTTTTGTACCCGATATAATAAAAATAACATATAATCTGTAAAGATTAGAAATGGTACTTTATTGTAGTTTTCAATTTTTACCTTACTCCATTGAAACATATTCACTGTTATTAATCCCAACTCATTGCAATTTCACTGCAATTATCACAATTAGCCTGATTAATTTCTGTGAATCTTTTCTTTGTATTCTGCTTGCAGACTCATTCTGAGGAGAGACCATTTCAATGTGAGGAATGCAAGGCTTTGTTCCGCACTCCTTTCTCACTGCAAAGGCACCTGCTAATACACAACAGTAAGTGCAAATATGAGGCCAAAAGGACACCATCAATTTACATATGTATATCCCCTTTTTGAACTAAGAGGAACTCCTTTCCTCAATTACACAATATTTCAGTGCACAACAAAAAGATTAATTAGAGGGTATAATGCAAATCAATAACGTGGCATTAAACAAGAGTTTTAACTGAAGACATTGTTAAAAGGTGCTTGAGATCTGAACCTCTTGCTCCCTTTTACACCCACTGCTGCCTTTGCTTTTTGTTTGGCCATATACACACAATATCATAAAATGTGCCACCTTATTTAGTGGGTTTGGGAACAATTATCTAAGCTGTGTCACGTCAACAAAGAAGTAAATAAATTAAGGGAAAAACTGAAAACGATCTCTGTAGTAAAGTACAGACGTTTTTCCTCTTTTTAACACTGATGAGGTCAGGTCTCTGCCCTATGTAATTTACCATTTTAAAACAAATAGAGTTTCTGTTTCATGACACTCATCTGCAAAACTGATGCAAAAAATAACATTTATCATGTGTTTAAATAAAGTTTTTTCCCTCCCTGTATTTTAAAGGTTAGCCAATTGTACAAGTGTAATATTATTTTTCATTAATGTAACTTTTTTTTTTTTTTTTTTACAATCAAACACTAACACTTAGGTTAATATGCAAAAATAAAAAATGTCCTAGCGCAAAACTTCCATAGATTGTAATATATGAAATAATTTATTTTTAAAATGAAATGCAGTCCCTGTAATTCATAAAGACTGGTACAGACAGATTTTGTAAAAATAATGTTTTAATGCATTTGCACATACTGAGGAACATTTTATGTGATATTAACTAATTACTGTCATGTTATACCACTTTAAATCCATATTTATTGTTGTATTGTAAGGTTTGCAAACTACTTTGTAAAGCTAATACAGAGCTTAAATTAACTTTTTCTTACAACCTAGTGGCAAAAATGGTGCTGCATTTTTTTTACCATAAATCTTCATCACAAAATAGAACACAGAGAAGAAACAGCATGGTGCAATATGCAGCAATAGCAGTATACCATATATATAGGCATAGTAAATTCAGAATAAATCATTTTTCCATTGAACAAATCATACAATAGTTGGGTAGAAAGATATTAGGGAAATAGAATCATCTTGTGTTGTGTGGTGTACACAAAAAATAGGAATTCAAAGTAACAGAACAAATGCATAAATACTAAAGGTTATGAACAATGAAAATTAGTCACAAAATACACATTTTTTGGACAGATTCCCACAATGGGAAGCTTTTAAGGATGATTTGAGTGCTTGATGCCATTGCGAGGTGGTTCCCTTAATAGCTTATATATGAAAGAGATTCCTTTACGTTATGAATTGGGGCCTTCATACAATTTTGTTAGGTGCCATAGGGAAGGGTTGTCAGGCCAGGAGATCCGTGAAAGGGCAAAACATATGCGTAGATGCATGTAAAAGTTCTTGGGCTTGATGCCAAACTGGGTACATACAGTATCTCACAAAAGTGAGTACACCCCTCACATTTTTGTAAATATTTTATTATATCTTTTCATATGACCACACTGAAGGAATGACACTTTGCTACAATGTAAAGTAGTGAGTGTACAGCTGGTATAACAGTGTAAATTTGCCGTGCCCTCAAAATAACTCAACACACAGCCATTAATGTCTAAACCGCTGGCAACAAAAGTGAGTACACCCCTAAGTGAAAATGTCCAAATTGGGCCCAATTAGCCATTTTTCCTCCCCGGTGTCATGTGACTCGTTAATTTTGCAAGGTCTCAGGTCTCAGGTGTGAATGGGGAGCGGGTGTGTTAAATTTGGTGTTATCGCTCTCACTCTCTCATACTGGTCACTGGAAGTTCAACATGGCACCTCATGGCAAAGAACTCTCTGAGGATCTAAAAAAAATAATTATTTCTCTAGGTAAAGATGGCCTAGGCTATAAGAAGATTGCCAAGACCCTGAAACTAAGCTGCAGCATGGTGGCCAACACCATACAGTGGTTTAACAGGACAGGTTCCACTCAGAACAGGCCTCTCCATGGTCTACCAAAGAAGTTGAGTGCACATGCTCAGTTTCATATCCAGAGGTTGTCTTTGGGAAATAGATATATGAGTGCTGCCAGCATTGCTGCAGAGGTTGGAGGGGTGGGGGTCAGTCTGTCAGTGCTCAGACCATACACCACACACTGCATCAAATTGTTCTGCATGGCTGTCATCCCAGAAGGAAGCCTCTTCTAAAAACAGACTAAGGACATGGATTACTGGAACCATCTCCTCTGGTCTGATGAGACCAAGATAAAATTATTTGGTTCAAATGGTGTCAAGTGTGTTTGGTGGCAACCAGGTGAGGAGTACAAAGACAAGTGTGTCTTGCCTACAGTCAAGCATGGTGGTGGGAGCGTTATGGTCTGGGGCTGCATGAGTGCTGCCGCCACTGGGGAGCTACAGTTTCATTGAGGGAACAATGAATGCCAACATGTACTGTGACATACTGAAGCAGAGCATGATCCCTTCCCCTCGGAGACTGGGCCGGAAGGCAGTATTCCAACATGATAACGATCCCAAACACACTTCCAAGATGACCACTAAAGAAGCTGAGGGTAAAGGTGATGGATTGGCCAAGCATGTCTCCAGACCTAAACCCTATTGAGCATCTGTGGGGCATCCTCAAATGGAGGTGGAGGAGCGCAAGGTCTCTAACATCCACAAGCTACGTGATGTTGTCATGGAGGAGAACTCCAGTGGCAACCTGTGAACCTCTGGTGAACTCCATGCCCAAGAGGATTAAGGCAGTGCTGGAAAATAATGGTGACCACACAAAATATTGACACTTTGGGCCCAATTTGGACATTTTCACTTAGGGGTGTACTCACTTTTGTTATGTTATGTTAAGGTGACAGCACTGTTATACAAACTGTACACTCACTACTTTACATTGTAGCAAAGTGTCATTTCTTCAGTGTTTTCACATGAAAAGATAGAATAAAATATTTACAAAAATGTGAGGGGTGTACTCACTTTTGTGAGATACTGTAAGTTTTTAAAGAAGCTGAGATGAGCATCAGTGTATAGCTCTACCACAGACTTGATTTCAGCTGACATCCAGTGAGTTAAAGAGAGGTCCGATATTGTGAGGTTCCCACGAGGAAAGGGGAAATGATGTTAAAAAAATGTTTCAATAGACCCTTGGCCATCTGAGGGAGAGCTTTTCATATTCATATTACTGTTGCATTGACCATATCTACAAAAGAATAAGTGTAAGATGCTGCAACAGAATGACATTTAAAAGTAGTTTAGGAGATGTTGTAATAGCCCTGTGTTCTATTAGTAGCAAGGGGATCACTACTGTTTGGCCTGGTCAAAGATGGTTGCTCTGCCAGTGACATTTATACATTTTTCAAAATTGTCGCTCTTTGTTTATAGTGCAAAAAATAAAAACCATAGAGGTGATCAAATACCACTAAAAGAAAGCTCCATTTGTGGGAAAAAAAAGGACGTCAATTTTGTTTGGGTACAACGTTGCACGACTGCGCAATTGTCAGTTAAAGCCACGCAGTGCCGAATTGCAAAAAGTGCTCTGGTCAGGAAGGGGGTAAATCCATCCAGGGGTGAAGTGGCTAGATATGCTGTCTCAGTGCCCTATGTGTTGTCTCATCTCTGAGAGGGGAGACTGGAAGATAGAGTCACTGTGTTGTAGTAGGTACTCACCTGAGTGGAGCTGTGTATTTAGTCAGCCATCTTGGTCCACAGTAGGCCACGTCCCCCACTATTTATAAATGGTGCCGCATTTTATGTATATATCATGTAATTCCCCCACTCAACCTTATGATTATAATTATGAGGATACGGAACCAAATATTTAATTATGCACATTTACTTAGCGACCTGATAGCAAGCAGATTTGTTGTGCTGCGATGCTTTTTAATACAATCTTGAATCATATGGACTGAGTTCATAGACACGGGTAGTTCATTTTAGGGCTCTTGAGTACTTTTTATGAAGTAAAGGCTAATTTTTTAAATTAACATAAAAAATATGTTGCACAGAGTGGCCCCTTACCTCCTCTTCAGACAGTCCGCTGCTGGCGCTGTCTGCTTCTCCTTGCTCAGGGTGCCTCCTTAGTAAGCCATGTGCTATGGGGGGAACCTGTAAAAGCTTAGTGCATCCATAGACACACACAACATTGGTAAGCTAGATCTCCCAATCCCTCCACACAGATAAAAAACAGTTTGACTTTAGAATCACTTTAAATATACATACTGGAAAAGAGTTTAATTTATTTAAACCAGAGCTTAGAGCTCACTATAAAAGAGAAGTATGTTTTTTGTTTCCCCGATTCATACTTACCTATGTGGATGCAGCATCGGTGAAGGGCAAGTGCAGACTGGCACAGAGCCCACTCACACTCCTGTAGCAAATGATGTAAGTCTAAAAAGGAGGGTCGCACAACGCTGGTATCATTCACTAGAGTCTTGCAGATTGAGCTAAGCTATCATCAATTTTCCTAGCTTTGTTTTTACTTTAAGTAAAGTTTTATTTATGCTGATTTCAATATTTATTTGTGCAGTATTACAAAATACATGGCTGCATTAAAGGGTTAAATATTATGAATGCCTGGAGTTCAGCTTTAATGAAATGTCACTTTGTTATTTTATTATTTTTTGTTAGAATAGACTACAAATATAATTTCATCTGTATGATCTCTGTAAATCTGTATGATCTCCAAGTAGATTTCACTGGTAACGTGCAATTTCCTTTTTGTTTCGATCCTTTTAACTACTATCGAATCGAGTTAGACGTT